>JAVJIF010015601.1:0-103113 GCA_038442645.1 Agave tequilana
TTTACAAGATTTTGAGAAGAGTTTTGGCCTAGTCTTGCATACCCATTTATATCTACATGTTTTAGAGCTACATTTTCAAATCAAAAGAGTGTTTATCAAGAGTGTTTTGAAAAGTGATTTCCTATGTTTTTCTACCACAATTTCAATCCTTATTTTTCTCACAAACACTTGAGCTATCCTTTGACATATTCATCCTATAGGAGTGTTATTGTGAGAGTGTTTATTGGCGATCAAAGTGTTTAGATCACCAAGAGTTCTTTCTTATACTTTGAGGAGGCGGACTTGCGGGTTCGCGGTGTTTGAGTTCTAGTGAGAACTCGGTGTTGAGGTGCGGCCTCGGCGAGCTAGTGAGCTTGCGGTGTGTTCTTGCGGGAACAAGAGAGGGACTAGAGAGTCCAAAGAGCTGTAGGTGTTGCGGCACCAAGTGATCCGGTGGGATCAATTTTAGTGGAAAATCTCAAGTGTTGAAGGCGGGGACGTAGAGCAAGTGTGCTCGAACCTCAAAACAAATCTCCCGTGGTTGCGATTGCTCTCTCTCTATCTCTTACTTGTCTTTATATCTTGCATGCTTTATTGTCTTTATCTTTATATGCTAGATATATTGTATGCTTAATTGTTATATGCTTGGGGTTTGTTTGCTAACACTTGTATTCAACCAAGAGAGCCAACGCGGCACCTCAACTCTTATTTAGAGGAATCTTGAGGAGTTAGTCCAGAGCCCTTCACGGGGAATCCGGCTACACTCTTGTGTTATACGTGGTGTTTAGTTTAAGAAGTTTTAATTCCGCATTATTGACCATTAGATTAGCTCATCACCTATTCACCCCCTCTAGGTGATTACAGTGAGCTTCACATCTCCTTTATGCATTATGTACTATGCTTTATGTGGATAGGGTTTAGTCATCTCTTCTCATATAAATGCATGTATGCAGGGGGAGTTAACTTTCCGTCTCTCCTCTTCATGAATGTATATCACACATATATCTTTATTGTTTGCTTTATTTTTACCCTTTGTTGATGATTTGACAAAAAGGAGAGAGGAATTTGGAGTTTATATATGCATGTTTATCTCAATTCCTTATTTTATACAAAAAGGGAGAGAAGAATTTTGAGAGTTTATATATGCATATTTTTTCTTGTTTATTGCATATATGTATTGTTTTGTTTATGAGCATTCATTGTATATCTTTATGTTTATTTCTATGCATGAGTTAAGGGGGAGTTTCTATAAAGCTTATCTTTAATCCATGCAATATAACTCTATGAGTTTTATCATCATCAAAGGGGGAGGTTGTTAGCCCAGAGGCCCATCACTCTAGTTTTGATGATGATTAACTCATGTAGTTATAGTTTACTAATAATCTTGTGTTTAAATAGTTTTAGTGATTAATCTAAGATATTAGTAGGTATTTAGCTTCAACAAAGGAGTTTTGGAGCTTACACGTGTGATTCAAGAGCTCGAGCGTCAAGATAGCATCTAGCACTCGGTTGGAGTCAAGCTCGTTGGATCGTGTTTGGATCGAGTCGACTTGAAGAAGGAGTTCTAAAAGGAAGACCTTGGTTTGTTTAGTTTAGATTGTGTTTAGATCTTGTGTAAAATTAGATAGTGTTGATATGCTCAAGTTCACATACACACACAAGTTTAACTGTTTGGTTTTGATTTAACCTGTTTTGGATTTAATATCAAAAACATAGATATATATCTTACATGTATATTGGATTCTATCCATATACAATATGCTTCTAAGTTGTTTCAATATCATGTTTTTTGTATTTATACAAGTTTTAGAGAAAACGGTTTTCCATTTCAAAAATTCAAGTTTTTGAAAAATAACGATTTTGTGTTTAAGCCTAATTTTAATATCAAAAAATTGGTTCAAATTGTTTATAATATGTGTTGAATTTTAGTCACACATATTTTTATTTCAAAGATTTTATAAGAACTTATTTTTGTGAAATTATGTGATTTTATAGGATTTAATTAAAGATAAAAAGACCAAGTTTTTATCCCTAAAATAGTTTTACCTGGCTTTCTGCTGGTCGACCGGACCGATAGACTGAGGCAGAAGTCGGTCGATCGGTCCGGCGGTCTACCGGTCCGGTCGATCGATGTGCATAAACGTGCACAGGCCATTTGGCTGGAGGGCCGGTCGACTGACCCAGTCGACCGCTAGAGAGCTCTGCTATCTGGATTTGGCCCCAGTCAACCGGCGATTGACCGGTAGAGAGCTCTGCTCTCTGTTTCTAGGCCTCGGTCGACTGGGCGGTCGACCGGTGGCACAACAGTTAGAAAAATGATAGTTGGCCGGTCGACCGGGAGGTCGACCTACAGCAGAGTTTTCTGTTGAGTTGGCCCAACGGCTAGTTTTTTGATATGGGTTATAAATACACATTCCTTTGGGCTGTTTTGAAAAAGAATTTCAAGAGCAAATTTTCTCATCTTCTTAAGTGTTTTAGCAACTAGCTTTCAAGAGTTTTTAGGCTTAAAGATTTTATATTTATTTATTTTAATGGGTTGGAAAAATCAAAGAAAAATAGAGTATTTGGGAAATTGGTTTTGATCTTCATTTTTATCTTATTCTAGTTGTTTTTCTAAGTATTTTTCTTTGTGATTTTGATTTTCAAACTCTTTATTTTCTCACACATGAGCTATCTATCTATCTTATCTATTAGGATCTTGTTTTTGATGAAAATTAATTTGTGTTGTTGAGACCACCAAAAGTTGTAATCTTTCTTTACTTTGTGTTATCCCTCTTGTGTAGAGGTGATTGTGGAGGAGTTTGGTTTTGTTGGTATCCCTCTAAGTGTAGATGTGATTGTGGAGGTTGTGTTGATATCCCTCTAGTGAGATGTGATTGTTGTTGTTTGGCTTTGTGCCCTATCCCTCTATTGAGAGGTTGATCTTGTGTGGCTTAGTGCCTTGCCTCTTATGTAGAGGTTGTTGTTATTTGAGAGAGGAGTTGTGTATTCTAAAGTTGTATTATCCAAATCCTCAGTGGAGGTTCCCTATGTGGGAAGTCCTGTGTAGAAAATATAGTGAAAATCCTTCTGTGTGAAGGTGGGGACGTAGAGTAGTGGCTCGAACCTCAAAACATATCTTTATATTTGCGATTGATCCACTATCTCTTACTCTCTCTTTTATATCTTGCATTGATTCATATTTCTCATATCATATATGCTTGGTATTGTTTGTGTGCCTCACTTGTGTTGAACTAAGAGAGCTTTACATAACACATCAACTCTTATTTAGAGGAATTTAGAGGAGATAGTCCAAAGCCCTTCACCGAAAATTCGGCTCCACTCTTTGGTTACACTAAGTGTGTTGCAATTTAATTTAATTCCACATCATTTGTCATTAGATTAGCCATACACCTATTCATTCCCCTCTAGGTGTTCTTACACTGCGTCGACTTTTTAACTTCAACAGAAGTTTTGAAACTTCAAACAGAAGTTAAGAGACAGTATCTCTTAGTATTCTTAATGGCGGATGTCATTTTACTTATCAGAAATGGGGGCTTCCTGAGAAGGAGACCACCCACAGTGGTAGGCACAGCGATAGCACTTAATGAAGCAACAATTTGCTTAGGTATTGGGGCCATCTCGATGGTGAAATCTTTGTAAAGATTTGGAAAAAGCTTGAAACTTTATGGGTTCTAAAAACTTGAGAATTTTTTGATCTTCAGATGCGTGTCTGATCGAAGAGGAGAAGAACAGTCAAGTGAATTGACTGTTGAAAGACCCGGGTCTTTTATAGGCCTTTCAGTAGCCAAGATACGTGGTGCGTATCTCAAACTCAATCTGAGCCAGACATGCGTCCTACACGGTATTCGCGTCTGTGGTATCATCCAATGCGATCTTCACATTTTAAACTGAGAGTCATCTCAAAGCCGTGGCTCAACAGCAATTAAGAGCCACATTTCTACAGCAACCGAATGTCGCGTCTCAATTCATTGAAGCTCGCGTCTGCATGAAGATCGCATTTATGAGGGCCGCGTTCTCTCACATACAAAGAATATATCTCTGCTTCTGCAATCAGCTTCACAGTATGCTGGCAAAATTAATGGACAACTCTACCGGTTTTATAGTACACCGACAAACAAACCAAAGCTCATGACAAGTGCTAGACTGAGTTTCTAAGACACTTATGATGATATTCCTTGGAGGCTTCAAGCAGTTCAACAGTACACCCACAAGACTAGAATCCAAACTGGATCAAGCTTAGGAAATCTCAAAAGATTTCCAGTCCAATCACAGAGAGTCCGAAATCAACGTGAAGTCTAAAGTATTTTGAAATCTGTCCCAGTCAACCGTGGAGTATTGAAAACTTTGGAGGAGATTCTGTAGGCTGTCTAAAAATCATTAAAAAAAAAGTCATCAGATGTGAACCTCCCAATGTGAAGGTCGCATTTCATTTAAATGCAGACCTCATGTCCAAGACGAAATGCGGACTTCAGATGGGGTCTGAGGAACGCCGTGTCTCACGTTCTCACGTCAAATGCGGGTCTGAGAAACTCCGCATTTTATGTCAAGCGTAGGTCTGAGCAACTTTGCGCTCCACTTCAAATGCGGGCCAGAGGAACCTCGCGTCTCACTTCAAACGTGGGTCTGAGCAACTCCGCGTCTTATTTCAAGCGCAGGTCTGAGCAACTCCGTGCTCTCCTCAAACGAGAGTCTAAGCAACTCTGTGTTCCAACGGAGATGTGGGTTTAATCCTTCATCTATGCAAACGAGAGGTTCGCATCCAGCGCGAGACCTGCATTTCTATTATAATTGATCCCCATTACTAGGTCAATTAACTCTCCATATGATGTGGGAGTTAATCCTCATTATGGAGAGATTTTAGAGGACAATAATAGCCCTATAATTCTCTATAAATAGCTTGAGAAGCTATAAAGAGAGGAGGATTTTTGGGGAGAGAAAGCCAGAGAAGAGGAAGAGAAAATTTTGATTGAGAGCTGAGAATTCTCAATCTTAAAGCATCTTGCTTTCATCTTACTTTCTAGAAGGAGAAATCAATGGACTCTAAATACTTAATGTGTTAAAGATAGAATTCATCTTGATTGATCTTTGAGAGCATTCCGAAGAGAAGCTTGTCATTCGGCCGGTCAACGGAGAATAAGAATCACTCTCCATCGCCACGCGAAGAACCCAATCTTAAACAAAAGGAGAACCAGTTCTTCTCCCCTCTTTTGTAATTGGAATCATTCTATTGTAATTTTTAATCCACTCAAAGAAATTTTACTTTTTCCGACCAAACAATGCTAAACATCAACTAAGATTTTGATTAATATCAGAAATTTAAACACAACAAGATCATTAGTACTTATAATTTCATGAATTATTCATCATCAAAACTAGGGTAATGGGCATTTGGGCCAATAAAACCATCTGCCACACACCCGACGACAACTGGGTAGGAGCTACTTGATGATGCCCAACATATTCTGTACAAACTAATCGAAAGATCAAGTCTGTTACGCTTCTTCCTTTCTCGATCGCAGACTCTGGAAAGGGAGAAAAATGGGGGGCATTTATAATGATCAATTTTCGATGCATGTCGAGATCACGCCACGTGTCTTACAATCTCAATGGTACCCCAGCACGCCTTAAGGCCCTGCATGGGCCAAAAGAAAGAACCTCGTGTCCTACTTCGAGGCCGCATCAATCCGAGACACTTACCCGACTCCTCAACCTAACTAGAGCCGTGCAGTACTCTAGGGACTGCTGTCATCAATGCAAAGATTATCTCCAGAGCTACTTCGGCCTCTGACACGGAGAACCTCCGAAGCCTGCTCTTCTCCACCGGTTATAGCTGAATGACACGATTCTTGCGATTCATGGATTCGGTTATGCTGCTATCATCCCTATATTCCAAATGTTACAACATTCCTACATCAATGTGGGTTGTTATACAAGTGGTGAATATCTATGCATGGCAAAGCAATCAAGGGCATGATCCATGCGTTTACGAGGAAATCATAACGTGCAAATCGTGTAGTTATGGAGATCCATAATAGAACGCGCTCAATGACTGCTCTGATAGGTATTAATACACCTCCATCTCCGTCAAAAAAGGAGCTTTTGATTATCACCGAAAATACCACACTAGTATTCTCTGCTTTCATTAAACAAAAATACTTATTCTCACTCCTGAGAGTCTTCAGTCGGCATCACACCGGTGCTCCTAACCTGAAAGATGTTCTTATTTTTTTGTGTTTTTGAGAGGATCAATTAGGATCGTCCAATTGTCCGTGACAGAAATCCCCACCACACTCTATAATCTGTTTCTCTTAATCTTTCCCGTCTAATCCCGTCTAGTGACAAATAGGGTGTAAAAGATTTAAGGCTAATCTAGCTCCAAACATATACATGGCTTGTCCCAACCCAGCCCATCATCATCGCTGTCGATAGTCAATCTAAATGAAGCTTGCCAATATGAATTCATGACAGTATATATCTATTTTTATTGTATAGGTCATTTTAATGCGTCATTATAACTGTGTTGCCATCCTCAATTTATCTGCTGGATAGATTGAGAATTAGTAAGTTCATTTTGGATCATTCTTAATGGATGTTCCACTGCTAAAGTAATGAAAAAAGAGATCCAAGCCTATGAAATGGATGCTTGTGAGTGTTAGTATTTTGAGGATATTTCAAAATTAAGCAAAGTTCTTTTAGTCCCACATTGGATAGGAAAAGAACTCTTTAGTGTTTATATATGAAGTCTCTTTCATGATGGGTTGTGTGGGTTAGAAACCCGGGGGTGCTCGCGCGCACAGAAGCCCATTGAGGCTCAGTGAAGGAAATTGGGTTACCGGGTCCGAAAAATCTTAATGCGCATATGCGCCCGCATCGCGCGCGCAGGGGGGGTAAATCCGAGTTTCAAAGCCTCGCAGGTATGCCTGAATTGGCTAAGTTTTGCCAATTTTATTTTTGAATTTAAAATTAAAATAAAATCAATTTTGTTTCTCTGCACAAGGAAAGTCGGAGATTGGTTCTCTGTCCAAGGATTGTTTTCTCTTCTCAGAGATTTTCTAATGATGATAAACTCTCTTTATAAAGGATCTATTCCCTACTCTTAATAACAGAACTCAACCATCTTCTTCCTCTCTGAAATTTCTTAAACTCTTCAGTTCTTCCCTGCATCTCTGGAGGAAAGAAAACCGAGCAATTTGAGGGCCTGTGCATTGCGAGTGCACGCTTGCAGGGCCAGCGATCATTGAATCCTGGAGGGTAGGCTGCCATCAACCTGCTGCACCGAGATACTCTCTCAGAGGGGCGCGATATACTCTTAAGGACAGTACTCCGCACGCCTCGCTCAAAATAGAGAAGTTCCTTCCTTCTTGAAAGTTTAATTTAAACAGCTTAGCAGTATTTCATACATTATTTTTCCAACAGTGAGTTCTTATGAGCTCTGACTTGACCGGCCTCCTGTTGAGTAAAGATCAGAAGACATGTCCCCACATTCAGATGGCAGAACAAGGAGTCAACGTGGACGACATTAATTTTTTGCATTCAGTTTGTTTAAGCTGAAGGTGCATGTATTCTTATCTCGTGCTCAGTCAATCTTCCTCCATCTCGTGTGTTAGATATCTTTGTCTAACATGTGATATATTATATCTAGACATATATATAGATATGTGATACATTGTATCTAGACATGTATATTTTCATATAAATATATGATACATTATATCTAGACATGTATACTTTCCTTATTTCACTTTCCACTTGTATATATATATATAGATGTAATCCCTTAGTGATAATACAGAGAAATTTTTTTCTTCTCCAAATTATCATGGTATCAGAGCTCTCTTGGTTCTAATGTCACCCTTTCTAAGTTTAGCCTTTGGTCTTTAATTTTTATCCTTTTTGGATCTATTTTAACCCTCTGGGTTCCAGTTTAACTCTTTTGGGTTAGCCTTTGGGTTTTAATTTTTATCCTTTTTGAATCTATTTAACCCTCTTGGGTTCCAGTTTAACCCTTTTTAGGTTTAGCCTTTGGACTTTGTTTTTTATTCTTTTTGAATCTATATTAACCCTCTTGGGTTTTATTTAGCCATTCTTTAGGTTTTATTAAACCTTTGATTTTATCAGGTTTTCTCATGGATAAGAAAGGGTTATCCAATTTCTCTGTTCAAGATTTTTAACTCCAAAATGCTGAGAATTATACTGCATGGGATCTCACAATGCAGTATAATCTTCATGCTTTCAGAGTCTGGAGTTATGTTTAGGGCATCCTATATTTCCCGTTAACTGTCACTCAATTATCGTATGCTTCTGCATCAGACTCTCAATCTCAAACACATCAGCAGTTACTCAGAATCAGTGGGTTCGCATTGATATCAAATCATGGCATATATTATGTGATCGGTTGATTAGTCTCTAATTTTGCATAATTTTTATCACATCTCTAAACATTTATTTTTGTATTAAATTCTGCTAATAAAGCTTTACTTGCTTGATTCTAGGTCCATAGTGTGTAATGAAGAAGAAGACCCTAAATCACCATTTAATTGGTGATTAAAGGCCTATTAAGATAGCCATTGACCTAGAAGGCTGATTCTGTCAAAATCAGGGACTGCAAACCAGAAACCGGGCACAGGAACTGACAGGGACAGACACAAGACAGCGCGCGGCCACTTTATGACCGTGGAAACGTGGCTCTGGCGGGGTTTTCGCGGCCGCGCTTCGGGCCAGGGTTTGTCCCCTGGCCCCCTCTTCCTGGTGCCTATAATACCCCCCTGAGGTCTATAAATACCCCATGGGGTTTTCAGAAGGAAGATATATATAGAGTTTAGCATAGTTTCATTTTCATGTTGTAGTTTAGGGTAGTTTATTTTAGGTTAATTTTCTTCCTCCCTTGTATTTTCCATTTTATAGATCTTGTAATAGAGAGAGACAGTGGTACATGCTTGGAATGCAAGAGTGCGTAATAGAAGGTGACAATCTATGAAAGGTGATCTCTTTACCTCTCTATGTTTTCTTCTCTCTAATCTCTTTTACATGTGTAGCTAATTTTATTCTCATGACAACTAACTACTAACCACCAACTAATCTAATTTCTTTATGATAATCCACATGAATCTAATAGCCTCTACTTGGCCTTGCTCTCGCAAGAGCCATTGATGGCTCAATGATGGATCTAACACTCTAACTTCCTAACTCTCTAACAAGCTAACATTACTTTACTCCATGCTTACTTTTAGTGTTGATGGTTTAAGTGTACCTTGCACTTGTTGGTTGAATTTGGGTTGTGATGAGTTACATATGGGTCATGCTTTGAATTGCTCTTGAACGAAGGACTAGTGATGGCAAATGATACATGTGAGGCAACTATCACTAAGAGGTTAGCATGTTGGTAGAGTCATTAGTAGTTAGTAGCCGTGAGTTTTTTCTTTTTTTACTTTGTTTTAGACAAACAAACAAAATCACAATAATAATTCTTCTATGTTTTTCACTGCTTTGTTTTCACTGTACACTTCTCTTTTCATTCTTTAGTTCTTTTTTTTCATTCTTTAAAACTTTGAAGAACTTCTTAATAAAACACGTGAATCAACCAATAAAGCTTCTATTGCCTCCCGTCCTTGTGGATTCGACTCGTTTTAGCCTTTATGCTATAACGGAAGTATCGAGGAAGCCAAAGAGCGCACACTTTAAATATCAATTTCGAAACATACACTTTTTGTGCGTCGTTTTCCCTCGATCAAATTTTGGCGCCGTTGCTAGGGATGGAAACGGTTTGATTTTACATTTTTGTTAACTTTTCTTCTTTGTTTTTTGGTGTGCAGATTAAAATTTTAGCATTGCAGAAGTCCACACTTGCTCAACTGTGGTTGGGTAAATTCTTGTATATTTTTATATTCTGTTGCTAATTTTTGTTTATATTACTTGTGCACTGTAAATAATTGTAAGAACTAAAATACAAAAATTGGATGCTTTAAAATGATTTAGACATTGCATTTAGGCACGTGTCAATTTTTATTCCAATATACTGTATTTTATTCTTGTGTTTTTGTGATATTGATAGGAGGTGTACATATTGCATTGCATATGGTTAGGACAAACAATTCAGTGATTTACTCGCTTTTTTGTGTTTATTCTTATCTATATTGCACACTTGCACAAATTTAACCTAAGGGCAAAACCCGAAACAACATAAGGTGGGGAAGTCATTACCCTCCCTTAGCCCAAAAATTACCTCCCCACTCACACAACCCAAGCCTAAATAAAACTTGCTAGATGTTGGCCCCTAGGGACATTTCGGACTCATTTAGGAGATTGACCTAAGGGGAAAGTTGTTAAAAGTTGACTCTTGTCAAATCGGTGTCTAAGGTTGAGGATTGAGAGGCGAAATCTCGAAGAATAGTGGTTTGACATAATTAGGCCCGTTGCTCCGGCACGGATACCTCCCACTGATCTTGCCCCTACCTGGCTGATTAACTCGTGGTCAGCTTCCGACAATAGACCCCCCGTGGATAGTCTAACCAGTTAGGAGTCGTCTAGGTCTAAGTCAACCCTAGCATAGGCATGTTTTCTTTTCTTTCTTTGTTGTTGTTTGTTTGTTTGTTTGTTTTTCTTTTTTATAAATTGTAAAATGGATTTTAACAACAACAATTCTTTCAATTATAATATGAATCCATACTTCACCCCGACCACATTTGACTCGGATAACTCTGACCTGGCAATGTACAACATGAACTAACCATATATGTCGAGTTGGGATTATCCGACTCAATATAACTCATATCCTCAATCATATGACTATAATTTTCAAAATAATTTCAACTCTTCACAGAGTCAATGGGGATTCACTTCCCTTGAGTCAAATTTTCAACCGCCTTATCCACAATTTTCACAAAATTCATTCCCTGATTTGGTGCATGTACTCCTTTTCCTGTTCCACCAACCGAAGAAAAATCTGATTTGGAAAGGAGTATGGAAGATTCCCTACAACAAATGCAAAATTTATTTACTTCACAATCCTTCCCACATCAAACTCCACATACCCCTTTTCTAGAGCATCCAATTGAATAAGAATTTGAGCTAGAAAAGTGTTTGGAAGTCTTTTGTGAAAGAATGCAAAACATATTGGACTCATCATCTCAACCAAATTTTCAAGTGTCCTACTCATCTTTTCCAGTCTCACTGATTCAAAATGAACAACCATCAATACTGGACTTGAGTATGGAACCCTTGCGTGAGTCACATCAAAATCCGATAGACTCACAAATTTACCATAATTTTCAAAATCAACTTCTATACTCATTTTTTCAAGAACCAATTATAAAGAGTATGGAAGACATGATTCCGAATCCAAATTCTGTTACGGGCCTATCAATAGATTAGATGCACTTATGAGCGAATTGATCAATGAGAGCGAGGAAAGTCTTTCTTGTCAACCTTTGACCGATCCTATATCCCTAACTCTACTGATTGGACCCATGAATCATGTCATTTTGGAAATCCAAATTCAGTTTTAGAACATACATTTGAACTTAACCATACTCCAAGTTATGAAAATCGCCTGGACATTCTGGCAAGTTATCCCTTTCTGAAATTGAAACCGAACCTGAATGTGATCCTGAACCTCATGTTAGTAATTTCATTTCAATTTTGGATTCAATAATGACTCCGGTATCTTTATCAGATTTTTTCTCTATTCTGGAGTCAACATTGAATCCTGTACCAGTACACTATGAAATGGAATCACCAATCTCTTATGATCACACTTCATTCATGGGGAAAGTGTGTGAACATCAATTCTTTAGTTTGGACCCTATTTTTGAACCAATTTCGACTCTCATTGTTGACTCTCGACTTGATCTGAGTCAACTTCCCAAGTTAGTATCGGTTTTGTTCCTGTTCCAATTGAGTCCAAATCAATCATCTCTCAAAATCACACTTTATTGTTGGACAAGAATGTTGACAAAAATGACTCAGTAATTATTTTTGAAAATTGAAAATTAGATGGAGATAATTTTTTAAATAAGACCATTCAGTCCATCATTCTTTTGTTGGGTCATATTAGAGAGGTCACTGGTGGGTTCCTACACGATCCACGCTATTTTGATTGGGTAGCAACGGTTGGCCCGATCAGACCACCACCGGAGCCACCCCCTTGAGGTAATCTTCCTTCCCTCTCCATTTGTTTCATGTATTTACACATTCACGATGCATTGAGGACAATGCATGAGTTAAGTGTGGGGGAGGGTTTGAAATCACCTAGGGGGGTGAATAGGTGATAATGCTAATCAATGCACAAATTTAAAATGTTATGATGCAACAATCACCCGAAACAAGATTAGAAGTCGAATACCCCGTGAAGGGCTCTGAACTCCTTCCTCATGATTCCTCTAGATAAGAGTTTGAGGTGCACAATGCAATCT
Source organism: Agave tequilana (assembly GCA_038442645.1). Taxonomy (NCBI): domain Eukaryota; kingdom Viridiplantae; phylum Streptophyta; class Magnoliopsida; order Asparagales; family Asparagaceae; genus Agave; species Agave tequilana. The sequence continues at coordinate 12,393 of JAVJIF010015601.1, forward strand.
TTTTGTATGAGTATTGATCGACAATATAGCAATGAATATAAAGCAAGTAACTAACACAAATAAACCAATCACAAACACTGAGATTTGTTTCGAGGTTCGAGCACCCAGCTCTACGTCCCCGCCTTCACCCAAAAGGATTAAGAACCACTATAACTTTCACAAAGAATTACAACCACAAGGGAGCACCCAACTCCTCTATCACATTCCTCTAGTCCAGAAGTAGTGGAGCCACAAATACAAGAATATCTTGGTGATCAAAAGACCACAAACCCTCTTTTGAAAAACTTTTTCCCTTACAAAAACCCTAGAGAATAATGTGTAGGATTGAACCTCAAGTTTTGTAAGTGAAAAAGAAAATGAAATTGAAGAGAGTTTTGAATCAAAAACTTCAGTGAAAAGAGAGAATTTTGAGCACAAAAACTGAGAGCAAAAACTTCTTTGAAAAACTTGATTTTTTGCAAAGGATTGTTGTAATATCTTCAACCCTAATCATCGCTATTTATAGGATAGAGGTAGGGATTAAGAGGTAAACTGTTATAATGAATAATTAAGAAAGATTAGACCCAATTCAGCCCTCAAATTCGTTTGGAGAAGAAAAGCACATTTTAAAACGTGTTTAGAAAACTAGCCGTTAAGGCTAAAAATATGCTCACGGTCGACCGGCTGGTCGACCGGTTTTCAAAAAAAAATAACCGTTGCCAGCCCACGGTCGACCGCCCGGTCGACCATCCCAAACAGAAACTTAGGTGCTTTCAGTCGGCCGAAGCTCAATCGACCGACATGGGGTCCGATCGACCGCCCGGTCGACCGGGTAACGTGCACACATGCACACACCTAAACGGTCAGAAGCGCGGTCGACCGCCCGGTCGACCGTTCTGACCTGAAACAGAGTCGGTCGACCGTCCGTCGACCGCAACAGGCCAAAACAATTTCTTTGAAAATGGTTTTGAAGATCTTAATAATTTTCAAATTAATTTTGATCAAGACTTGGTATACTATATAAAATAGAGTTTGTAAGCATTAGAATATGTTTTATAAAAATATTTTATATATAGGAGAAATATCTTTAGAAAAATCATGTACAAAATCTTGTGTGTGGGGAATAATGAGCTTCAACACTATACACTATCCTTTAACAAACTAAAAATTAAAAACTAAAAGAAAGGAAGTCTCTGAGTCGCGTTACACCAAGTTAGAGCCTTATCTCTATAAAAACATCCTCTTGCGTCATTTGCCTTTTAGCATTATAATCCTTGCAATATGCTTAAAAGGCCATCATGACTAGTACAAACCTGAAACTCATACTAAATAACTTATTAGTACCAAATAGCTTCTATGTGTTTTGTTATCATCAAACTTAAACAAATAGAGAGTGTAACCTTTTGGGCCAACAATCTCCCCCTTTTTGATAATGACAAAACATATAGGCTATAACACAAGATATAAAAGGGAGATAAAAACTCCCCTCAAATAATGCTATATTAAACAAGTATAAAACAATTTGTTATGAGAGAATTTTTGAATTTTCGAAAAATTTTGAATATCATTAAACCAACCACCATTAACCATAAAACACACACATATTTCTCCTCCTTTTTGTCATACATCAAAAAGGGATATATTAGCAAGAAAACTTCCTTATTCAACAACACAAACATTAAGTTCACCACATATAAAAGAAAATCTATTATAATCAAGTGGTTTAGTAAAAATATCGGCAAGTTGAAAATCGGAAGAAACATAATCAATATCAATATCACCTTTCTCAAAATGATCTCTAAGGAAGTGATATTAAATCTCAATATACTTGGTCTTCATATGTTGATTTGCATTCTTAGTCATATGAATAGTACTAGTATTATCACAAAATATTTTTATATGGTTATAATGCAAATCAAAATCAAGGAGAGTATGTTTCATCCAAAGGACTTATGCACAACAAGCCCCCGCCGCAACATACTCCGCCTCGGCGGTTGAGAGGGCTACCGAATTTGTTTCTTGGAAGACCATGAAACAAGACAATTACCAAGAAATTGACATGTTCCACTAGTACTCTTCCTATCCAATCTACAACCCGCATAGTCGGCATCCGAAAAACTCGTCATTGAGAATTCTCCAGTTTTCGGATACCAAAGACCCATTCCAATAGTGCCCTTAACATAACGAATAATGTGTTTACCGCAATTAAATGAGATTCTTTGGGACACGATTGGAATCTAGCACAAAGACACACACTAAATATAATATCCGGCCTACTAGCCATTAATACAACAAACTACTAATCATGCTTCTATACAATTTTATATCAACATACTTACCTTGGTCATCCTTATCAAGCTTGGTGGTGGTGGCCATGGGAGTGTTGCAAATTTTTGAGTCTTCAAGCCTAAATTTCTTGATGAGTTCTTGGAGTACTTGGCTTGACATATGAGAATCTCATCACTCATTTGCTTGATTTGGAGTCCAAGAAAATAGTTCAATTCACCCATTAATGACATCTCGAATTCAAGTTGCATGCATTGTTCAAACTCCTTGCAAAGTAACTCATTAGTAGAACCAAAGATTATATCATCAACATATATTTGAACTATAAGAATGTCACTATCAAAATGTTTAGTAAATAATGTGGTGTCTACTTTGCCTTTAACAAAATCATTTGAAAGAAGAAAACTAGAAAGCCTTTCATACTAAGCTCTTGGAGCTTGTTTTAAACCATACAATGCTTTATCTAACTTGAAAACAAAATTTGGATGTATATGATCCACAAAACCGGGAGGTTGTTCAACATAAACTTCTTCATCAATTAAACCATTTAAAAATGCACTTTTTACATCCATTTGAAAAAGTTTAAAATTTTTAAAAGATGCATAAGCTAGTGTGATCCATATGATTTCAAGCCGTGCTACGGGTACAAAAGTCTCCTCAAAGTCGATTCCTTCAACTTGAGTGTAACCTTGGGCCACTCATCCAACTTGTTCCTAAAAATCCACTTAGTACCAATTATTGGTCTATCATGGGGTCTAGGAACAAGGTGCCAAACTTGATTGCGCTCAAATTGATTGAGCTCTTCTTGCATAGCTAGCAACCAATATGAGTCACCCTCGGCTTCGAGGATGTTTTGGGTTCAAAATGAGATATGAATGCAAATTTTCACACAAATCATAGAGTTTGGAGCGAGTAGTTACCCCCTTTGATACATCACCTATGATGAGATCTTTGGGATGATTTGAGGTATCTTCAATCTTTAGGAAGTGGTTATGATTGTTCCACTTCATCCTTTTGAACTTCACCAATAGGTTCTTGCTTGTCATCTTGGATGGGTGAGTCCTTCAAGGAAATTTTCTCCATGTCCTCACCTAATGAGTCAATCTCTACAACATTCTCAACAATAGCATTAGATTCTTCAAATTTAACATGCATAGATTCTTCAATAGTATGAGATGATTTATTGAACACTCTATATGCTTTACTAGTACTAGAATAGCTAAAAAAATTACTTCATAAGCCTTAGCATCAAATTTACCCAAATTATCTTTAGTGTTCAAAACAAAACACTTGCATCCAAAAACTTTAAAGCATGAAAATTTAGTTTTCTTAAATGATAAATTTCAAAAGAGGTTTTGAAAGTATTTTTACAGAAATAAATACAGTTTGATATGTAGCATGTGGTGTTTATGGCCTAGGCCCATAAGTATTGAGGGAGCCCATATTCACTTATCATAGTCCTAACCATTTCTTGAAGAGTTTTATTCTTCCTTTCAGCTACTCCATTTTGCTGTAGAGTTCTAGGACATGACATTCATGCTTAATTCCCTTTTCATCACAATAAGTCGTCAAGAGTTGGTTAACAAACTCACCACCTCTATCACTTCTTATCTGTAAAATCGAAAATCTTTTTTTTTTTCAACCCTCCTTCGAAAAATCTTAAAATGCGAAAAAGTTTGATCTTTATGCTCCAAAAAGAAAACCCAAGTAAAACGAGAAAAATCATCGATTAAAACAAAAACATATCTATTTCCATTTAAGCTTTTAGTTTTAGTTAGTCCAAAAAGATCCATGTGAATCAATTCTAAAGGCCTAGATGACATGATATCTTTGATTGGTTTGAAAGAAGACTTGGTTTGTTTTTCAAGTTAGCACGCACCACAAATGCGGTCTTTTTCAAACTTCAAATAAGGAATACCCTTCACCAATTCTTAGAATTAATTCTAGTAAGGTGATCAAAAGATGCATGTCCTAATCTTCTATGCCAAAGCCATGAAATCTCATCAAAAGTATTTAAACATTTAGTAGAACAATCCAAATCAAGCATGTCAATACATAGACATTATTTTCACGAAATCCAGTGAGAATACAATCATTGATTTTACAATCAAAAATTTTGCAAGAAGATTCATCAAACACAACTTTAAGACCACGATCACATAGTTGGCTAATACTAAGCAAGTTATGTTTAAGCCCATCAACAAGAACAACATTTTCAATTAAAGGAGATGTATCAATCTTAACGTTACCTATACCGATGATGGTGTCCTTGGAGTCATCTCCGAAGGTGACGGCGCCACCTTCATCGTACCTTGATAGGGTTGTGAAATTGTTGATGTTCCATGTCATATGCCTTGAACAACCACTATCAAGGTACCACCGCTCCTTACGTCTTGGAGCCTTGGTGTGTACCTACATCAAATAATTTAAGACTTAATTTTGATACCCATATTTTCTTGGGTCTTAAAGAGTTAGTGTTTCAAACTCACACAAGATTATTTGTACTATTTATATGATCATGGAAAAATTTAGCTAAATGGCCATCCTGGCCACAATAAGTACATTTATAAATTCTTCCATATTTAAAAGCATAATGAGCATGTGGCTTACGAACATGTGAATTGTGAGCATGAGTAGTTTTAGCATGATTGTTGGCATGATGAGCATGTGAAGTTTTGGCATGAGTAGTTTTATCATTTTTAGCATGTGGAGTGTGCATATGCTTCTTTGAAAACATTCTTCTAATTTAGTATTGTTAAAAGCACATTCTTTTAAAACATTTCTCAAATCATTGATTTTTGTTTTTAACATGGAAAATCATTTTCATCAATTTTAGGATATTTAGCTTTACAAGCAACTCTATAGGCATCAAAATCTCTTTGCGTTGAAATAAGATTAGAAGATAGTTCATCCTTTTCTTTTGAAGAAATGGCAAGTTGATTTTTAAGCATTTCAATTTTCTTTTTCAATTTTGAACACTCTGCCTTTTTGTCATCAAAACTTTCTGAAAGTTCAACGAAAGCACGCACTAACATTTCTCTACTTATTTCACTTTCATCATCAAGTGGTTAGGTAGTTACCTTAGGTGTGTTTACCATGAAACACACATTTGCCGTGTCGACTTCATCTTCGGATTCACTTTCTGAATCCTAAGTGGCTTTGTACACCTTCTTTTCAACCGGCCTCTTTTGCTTCAAGGAGGAAGATATCTTTTTCTTGAAATCTAGACAATCGGCCATGATGTGTCCGGGTTTCCGACAGTTGTAGCATATAATCCTTTTCTCCTCCTTCCCTTCCCATCGCCTTCTATAGTTGAGTTTGTTCTTGCGGTACATTCTCTTTACATTTCTCACAAGGAGAGATAGCTCTTCATCATTTTCTTCATCTTCTTCACATCGTAGTTGGAGAAGGAAGACTTGAAAGCTATTGACTTTTTCTTTTGAAGTACCGCATCTTCTCTAGCCTTCTTCTCCATCTCATGAGTCTTAAGGTTTCCAATGAGACTTATGAGCTCCATCTCGTCTTTGTCATTCAACTCCTTCAAGGTGGTAGCTTTGATTTCCATGACGAATGAAGAGCACGAATCACCTTACGCACCTTTTTGTCGTTGCTTATTTCATCACCTAAAGAAGAAAGAGCATTTGTAATCTTAGTAAACTTGGTAATCATAATATCAATAGATTCATCTTCTAGCATTTTAAAACTTTCATATTGAGAACGCAAGAGATCTATTTTATCTCTCTTGACTTGTGATGTTCCCTCGTGAGTGACCACTAAGTGTTATCAAATCTCATAAGCGGATTTGCAATGGATAATCCGTGTTAAGTCATCCTCATTCAAAGCTAAGAGTAGGGCATTTTTGAGCCTTTGAATTAGCATCAAATTTCTTGAAGGTAAGTTCGGACCAAGTGTCCTCCTCACTTTCGGGTCTAATAAAAGGCTTGGTCAAAGACTTAGCAACTAGACTACCTAGAGATTGTAGAAAAATGGTTATCCTAACTTTCCATATGGGAAAGTTGAGTCCATCAAATTTGGGAGAGGCCTTAATGTTATCAGCCATCTTTACTAGTGTATGAATGAAGATATGAAAATAGTGATTAGCAAATTATAGGATCTCTCTAAGGATGTGAAGCCAAAAACTAGAGTCCTAGCTCTGATACCAATTGAAATCACCTAGAGGGGGGTGAATAGGTGATAATGCTAATCAATGCACAAATTTAAAATGTTATGATGCAACAATCACCCGAAACAAGATTAGAAGCCGAATACCCCGTGAAGGGCTCTGAACTCCTTCCTCGTGATTCCTCTAGATAAGAGTTTGAGGTGCACAATGCAATCTTGTTGTATGAGTATTGATCAACAATATAGCAATGAATATAAAGCAAGTAATAACACAAATAAATCAATCGCAAACACTGAGATTTGTTTCAAGGTTCGGGCACCCAGCTCTACGTCCCCGCCTTTACCCAGAAGGATTTAAGAACCACTATAACTTTCACAAAGAATTACAACCACAAGGGAGCACCCAACTCCTCTATCACACTCCTCTAGTCCAGAGGTAGTGGAGCCACAAATACAAGAATATCTTGGTGATCAAAAGACCACAAACCCTCTTTTGAAAAACTTTTCCCTTACAAAAATCCTAGAGAATAATGTGTAGGATAGAAGCTCAAGTTTTGTAAGTGAAAAAGAAAATGAAATTGAAGAGAGTTTTGAATCAAAAACTTCAGTGAAAAGAGAGAATTTTGAGCACAAAAACTGAGAGCAAAAACTTCTTTTGAAAGACTTAAACTTGATTTCTTTTGCAAAGGATTGTTATAATATCTTCAACCCTAATCATCCCTATTTATAGGATAGAGGTAGGGATTAAGAGGTAAACTGTTATAATGAATAATTAGAAAATATTAAACCCAAATCCAGCCCTCAAATTCGTTTGAAGAAGAAAAGCACGTTTTAAAAACGTGTTTAGAAAACTAGCCGTTAAGGCTGAAAATACGCTCACGGTCGACCGGCCGGTCGACCGGTTTTCAAAAATATACCGTTGCCAGCCCCCGATCGACCGTCCAAACAGAGACTTAGATGCTTTCAGTCGGCCGAAGCTCGGTCGACCGATATGGGGTCCGATCGACCGCCCGTCGACCGGGTAACGTGCACACATACACGCACCCCAACGGTCAGAAGCACGGTCGACCGCCCGGTCGACCGTTCTGACCTGAAACAGAGCCGGTCGACCGTCCGGTCGACCGCAACAGGCCAAAACAGTTTCTTTGAAAATGACTTTGAAGATCTTAATAATTTTCAAATTAATTTTGATCAAGACTTGGTATACTATATAAAATAGTGTTTGTAAGCATTAGAATATGTTTATAAAAATATTATATATAGGAGAAATATCTTTAGAAAAATCATGTGCAAAATCTTGTGTGTGGGGAATAATGAGCTTCAACAGTATACACATCATTTAATAAACTAAAAATTATAAAAACTGAGAAAGGAAGTCTCTGAGTCGCGTTACACCAAGCTAGAGCCTTCTCTCCTATAAAAACGTCCTCTTGTGCCATTTGCCTTTTAGCATCATAATCCTTGCAATATGCTTAAAAGGCCATCATGACTAGTACAAACCTGAAACTCATACTAAACAACTTATCAGTACCAAATAGCTTCTATGTGTTTTGTTATTATCAAAACTTAAACAAATAGAGAGTGTAACCTTTTGGGCCAACAGGGTTTACTAACATAGGTAGTTTTACATTTTCTTTCTTTTACACTTCTTTTTAATTAAAAAACATTCTTTTTTTTAAAAAAACTTTTCATTTTCTTTTTACAAAACTTTTTGAAAAAAGATAAATAGTTCTGATTTATTTTTAAGAAAATTAAGATTATCTTAGGAATGAGGAAGATCTAAAATTATGAAATTTTAAACCGAGTCAAATAATAGATCTTATTTAAATTTTAAGATAAGAAAGTAAAATTGAAAAAATAATTTGATCTTAAATTTTTTGCCTTAGATTTATGCACTCCACACTTATACAATTTTTGGGATTGAAACAAAGACTGAAAATGTCATAAAAAATATATATGATAATAAAAATCACTTATTGAAGTTTGGGTAATTATGCCTCAGGAAGCATGATTATTCACACCTAAAATGGTGGATAAAAAATAGATAATCCCCTTTAGTTTTGTGACCTTGTTTACTCGAGTCTTCAAGTCCGAGGGATGTTTTCTCATGTGGTGCCCTAAGACCATCTGGTTTGGGATTCATCGGCTAAAGGCTCTGTAAGATCCCTAGTTGAAAATACTGTATTTTTATTTTCCTAAAGTATTTATTTTAAATTTACAAATTATTTTTTAGATAATGAACGGTATTTTAGCTTTAAATATTATTACCATTTTTAATTATCGACATTTTTAGTTACTTATTTCTATTAGTTTTATACTTACCATTATTATTATTATTATTCTATTATGATTATTATTTATTGTAATTACTATTAGTGTTATCCTTATTTTTATTGTCGGTGATTATTAATTATTATTAGTGTTAGTATTATTTTATTTATCTATTCTAATAGTTGTACTATATTGGTTGTGATAGTGATTAATTCTATTATTAATACATTTGATAATTATTTATTTTAATTTAGTGCTGCTATTATTGTTGTCATTATTATTATTAATTAGGATTATTATTATTACTTGGTAATAATTACCATTACTAATTAAGGTTATTGTTATTATTTATTATTTTTAGTAAGAGTTATTGAATTTATTATTAGTACTATTTTGTATTATTACTATTATGACTACTACTATTATTATGACTTGAATGTTTATATTTTTAGTAATAGCATTATTTCCTTTCCCTTGTATTCTTGTTCCTACCCATCCATACCCACTACCATAGACCCACTACCCAAACCCATTACCTAATCTTTCCATACCCAAACCCATCAACCCTTTATACAATAGACCAAAACCCGCTACCCGCAAACCCATCCTATATAAATTATCTTAACCTAACCTAAAACCTAATCTCTATTTCTCCTCCTCATTCAGCCGCCCAACCCCATGCCGAGCCCCCTGCAGATCCAGCGCGCGCGCACCAACCAAGCACGCCCGGATCCTCCGCCCCATTGGCCGGCAGCCCAGGCTGGATCCAGTGAGACCATGGCCGGCCTCCTCTCTCGCACGCGGATCTCCAGCCGCTGCCCCCTTTTAACCGCAGCACAGCCCTCTAGATCCACACCGACCCGCCTTCCTCCCTGCACGACAACAGCCATGGCCGGAGATCCGCCCCAACCCAGGCCGCCTCCTCCAGCCGCAGACCCCACCAGGCCGTGGCTCTTCTTCCCCCTTCGGTTGTTCGTTCTTCCTCGCTGGAGCCCGCGACCACCATGCTCTCCAGCAGGCCAGCCTGGAGCTTCGCCTCCACCCGTGCATCCATGGCGTAGCGACAACCCAGGCCGCCCAGCAGCTTCCATTGGCCGTGAGCCTCACTTTCTCCCCAAAATGAGATGGTCATTTTTAATTATTTATAGATGTATGGGTTAATTAATTATAGGTGTGAGTGATTTTGATTGGTTGGTGTAGAAAGCATATACTAGCTATTATTTAATTAATGTGTGTTGCCATAGGTATTCGAATTGCATATGGGAAATTCTTGTGTGCGGCGAAATCCTTCCACCAAGCTATTTTCGGGCTCCCCGCGGGATGCCGTTGATCGACGTCGGCGAGCGCGAACGCACCCCACGCCCTTCACGGCGAGTTGCTCTATCCAACGACACTCTCCGTGGCCCCGTACGCCTCCGTCGGAGCCTCCATCGGTACGCCGCAAGATGCCCCGAGGTTAGCTTTATTTACATGTATTATGGCATTTGTGTAATAATTGGGAAGTTGATAAATGTGTATGTTTGTGTGTGTGCACGTGAGTGCCTTAGTATTTGAATGCATGTATGTTAATAATTATTTAATATGTATAGGTATTATAGTTAATAATAGATATTTATTAATTTAGATATTTATGCATGGTATACAATTATGCATGAATTTATTCTTTAATCATTTATGTGTATATTTAGTGATTAATAAATGGGACTTAATTAAATTGGATATGTTTGCATTAAGTTAATTAATAATGTATAGGTATATGTATTAATTTGGATGCATGCATGTGTTTATGTATAATCATGTATATGTATGCATGATTTATATGCATGTGTTTCTGTTCGTTTGTGTAGATGAGTATGTCATTTAATTAAGTGTATGTACTTATATTAACATGTGTTAGCATTTATTTAAGTATGCATGTATGTATGTATATGTATATTTGTATATGCATTTTAGTTAATAATAGGTATTTATTAAATGGGACATGTATGTATGTGCATGCTTGTTTATGTACGTGTACGCGTATATGTTCGTATGCACGTGTGGGTGTTTAGCGTGTATTTATAATTATTTGTATGTATTAGTTGCGTGTTACAGCATTTTAGATTTGTTTGGTGAGATCCGGACCAGCAGCCCAGGAAGGAGAGTGGCAGCACGGCAATCCAGAACCAGCGCACATGACGGGCGAGCAGGCCGTTCTCCTGATCCACGCCAGGCCGTCGTCGGAGACCAACACGGTGGCCTTCTCTAGCACCTTGGCCACCCTCCTATGCAGTCCAACAGCGAAGGGCGGCACCACAGCGACCGTAACGGCGACTCGCCCGGCGACGACCAGATTCCCCAATGTGAGTGTCTCTCTCTCTTCTCTCTCTTTATTTATTAAATGATCGCAGAATTATTTTATATGTGATGTAAATTGTTGAGTAGATTTCTTATGTTACATGTTTATGTGTGGAGATCATCGAGCATGAGGGGTGGACGGTCATCTCCTGTTATTTTACATGTTGGGTGTATAGGGATATGATATGCATGATTATTGATACATGTTAGAACCCTCATGTTTGTCCTATGTATATCTAGAGTATTGTTGTAGACATATCAGGATGTAACATGAGGGTATTTGAGATGGATATTGGTGGTAATGACTTGATCTAATAGAACTTAGATGCATGTATATGTTTGATACCGAGTATTGGGATATCAAGTTTGATCTTAATAGAAATGTGAACTCTTGAGGATTTGAGATTTAGAGTTGTATGTTAGAGTGAGGGGATTAGTGCTGATATTGATATATGTTGGAATGACAATTATTATATCAAATTCATTGATGTATATTGATACTTGACGATCATGTAACTGTTGGGAATGTAAGTTAGATAGGATGACTTTGAATTGATCTGGGACTTATGCTATTTACATTGTATGATGATCAGTAATTAGACCTGACTTTATTAGTGAGTATTGAGGACATATCAGATATGACTGGATTAGTTGAGTTGTGACTTAATTGATCTTGAGTTAGAGGTTACCCAGGATCTATATTCCTTTTTATTGGAGCCTGTCTTGTATTGTGGTGAGATTGACGTTGCAGGCATTTGGGATCTGTTAGATGCTATGTTGTTGATGTTGATTATCAAGAGTAGATATTCTAGATTACTTATTGAGGATGTTGACTGTTTAGATATAATTCAATATGTATTGACTTATTGATCTCGAGGACATACCATATACTTCATGATTGGTTATTGATTAATTCAGTTAACAGAGATGACTTATTATGATGGTGATCTACATCTTGGAGTTTGATAATAGTATTATTTGATCTCAGTTGTTGAGGGTATAGGATTAGAACATATTGGTGTTGAGGAGAGGACTAATTACAGATTCATTGATATGATAGTCACCGTTTTGGATTGCACTGATACGGACTGATACTTAGTGATTCATGAGAATTGTATTGAGACTATAAGTTGATAGATTAGTATTGATATCTCTTTAACATGGATGGATGAGATTATGGTCAGCTTTAGTTGAGACTGTTTATTGAGCAGTAGCTAGACTGTTACTGTTATTTTATCCATGTTATTGAAGTTACTGGGAAAATGATTGTTTGACCGTAACCACGGTACAGTCCTATTGTTCATCGTATACACGGTTACTGCTACTGTTATTGTTACTGTTACTGATATTGTTCACCGTGTATACGATTACTGATTGACTGTTACTGTACTGTTATTGTTACTGTCACCATATCGTCCCAGTGTTCTAGATAATATGGACATTGACTGATTTAACTGAATTGGATAATAATAATGTAAATTGACAACTTACACTGGGATTGGGGAAATTGATGGAGGAGACAGCGTCTGTATTTTGGGTGGACCTAGGATACAGGTTGCGCAGCCGAGATACGGTTCCACTGCAGGGTTCCGGGGGATGACTGACATCCCGTATTGTTCATATTGTCATTGTATTGACACATTGTTATTGTTATTGTTATTGACTACCTAGCGGTAGGACCTGGTTCAGCGCCAGGTGATTGGGTCGTGGTTCCGGGTATGTACGGAACCCACCTAAAACATGGATAATGTCTCTTCCACTGATTTCAATAACTTAGGACCTTGATTGACACGTGCGGTAGGCGTAGTATGGGATGCGTCTACTGCATGTGGCAATTGGTGTTCGCTGACATAATAAATGATGATGAATTGTTAATGCATTGTGACTGACTGTAATTATCTGATTGTACATATATATCACTGTGACAGACATATGATTGTAACCAGGGCCAGATTATTATAACCAGGACCAGATTTATAACCAGACTTGGATGCCAACCTAGTGACATGTGATAGATTACACGCCTTGACATTGATTGCATATTTACAGTTGTGCCAGTTATCTTCTATTTGTATTCATGTGGTTATCATATGTGTTATTGTTCAGCTATTTATTTAGTCTCTTTTATCTGCAGTTGTTATTATTACTATTTATGCACATTGTTTCTTCTGCACGAGCTGTTTCCCCTTTACACACACACTCATTATCGTCGCGTTCTGACGACCTGGATTTGCACGTCCAGCTATTGGACGATTGTTTCTAATGTGCATGTGTTCGACGAGACTGTATGCCTTGCGAGGAACTGGGCGCTCTTTCTTCTATTTCTGGTATTTCACCTCTTTATATTCTGTCATTTTCTGATTCTACATTTATTACTTTCAGCTGCCATGTTCTTACCATCATTTATCTGCTATCCTTAGAATTGTCACTATATGTATTATTGCAGTATTCATTGATCATTATGCTTCCGATTTATATCTTGTTCAGGTTACAATTTAGGCTTAGCGTGTATACGAGGGGTATTTTACCTCGCGTATATGCGTCGCCATAATGTCTCCGTATCTATAGGATCGGGGCGTTACAGGCTCACTACCCGAGTAAATAAGAAAGCCTAAGAAAACTAAGGGAAGAAAAGAAAAAATAATATCTATATAATAATATAAATAAATGGCATAAAACTTAGAGTCGATATCCCAAAACCTTCACTGTTCACAAAGTGCATATTTTTCTAAGAGTTTTATGAAAGATCAAAGAGTCAATTTAATTTTAATTCTTACATTTAATTTATAACAATATTTTTGCATTTTGACTTAGTTAAAAAAGAACAATTTCTGGTTAACCTCTGACCTTGGATCACTTATATTTTCACAAAAATACTTCAACACTTTTCTCTATTTCAAAATGCGCTTTCGAAAATACTAACATTTGATTTCTTTCTTTATGGATTTTGTGGGTGTAATCCGCTGAAAACCTCAGGAGACAAAACTCTCCTCTAGGGGAAACCTAGAGGTTTAACGGCTTGTTGCACATGCTCAGTACAATCACGTCACCTGCGAAAGTGGTATAATAATTTCTTTAGTTTTTTTGTTTTGCTCGGGACGAGCAAAAGATAAGTGTGGGTGTGATTAGTCTCTAATTTTGCATATTTTTATCACATCTTCACATTTATTTCGTATTAAATTCTACTAATAAAGTTTTGCTTACTTGATTATAAGTCCATGGTGTGCAATGAAGAAGAAGACCCTAAATCATCATTTAATTGGTGATTAAAGGCCTACTAAGATAGTCATTGACCTAGGAGGCTGATTCTATCAAAACCAGGGGCTGCAAACTAGAAACCGGGCACAAGAACTGACAGGGGACAGGCAAGACAGCGTACGGCTCGAAGCGCCGCGCGTGCGGCCACTTCTTGGCTGCGGCCACGGCCGCGCTTCGGGCCAGGGTTTATCCCCTGGCCCCCCTCTTCCCTGGTGCCTATAAATACCCCCTGGGATTTTCAGAAGGAAGATATACAGAGTTTAGGATAGTTTCATTTTCATATTGTAGTTTAAGGTAGTTTAGTTTAGGTTAGTTCTTCTTTCTCCCTTGTATTTTCATTCTATAGATCTTGTAATAGGGAGAGAGAGTGGTACATGCTTAGAATGCAAGAGTGCTTGTAATAAAAGGTGAAAATTTATGAAAGGTGCTCTCTTTACCTCTCTATGTTTTCTTCTCTCTAATTTCTTTTACATGTGTAGCTAATTTTTCTCTCATAGCAATTAACTACTAACCACCAACTAGTCTAACTTCTTTATGATAATCCACATGAATCTAATAGCCTCTACTTGGCCTTGCTCTTGCAAGAGCCATTGATGGCTCATGATGATAGATCTAACACTCTAACTTCCTAACTCTCTAACAAGTTTGTTGGCCCAAAGGTCATTAGCCCGATATTTGATGATAACAAAACATATTTAGTTATGTGTTTAACAATCTTGTTTAAAAGAATTTTAGGTTTAAAACAAGTTGATTTGACGGCTCCACAATCAAGACTCACAATTTGGACGCAGCTAAAGATTTGCATTCCCAAGCCTAGCACGGTAGAAAAGCTTTGGGATCAAAACATTGAAGAAAAGAATTCAAGATTTGTAATTTACTTTTATTTTTAGATATTTTGTCAAAACCTAGATGATAGAGGTAGAATATTTGGGATTGTCACTCACACACACTTAGTATTGCTTCATGGCTTCAAAAGAAATTTTATATCAGAATTTCTAACTTAGTTTTTAGAAATACCATGTTTTGGAAAAACCATTTTTAGAAAAACAGTTTATCAAAAAAAAAAGGATTTTCACCAAAAATGATCTAACATGTTTGAGTGTTGATCTATGATCATACTCTTAGTTTTATTAGGTCTAGAACCTTATTTACAAATCCTTAAACCAAAATGCTTTAAACCAAAAATTTCATTTTCCTTCTTTCCAGACTCTATTTTAACAGATCTGATAGAGTCCGGTCGACCGACCCAGTCGACCGACGTGCACGGCTGTGCATGTGTGCACGTCGGCCGACCGCTCGGGTCGACCGGGCACTTGTCAGTGCTCTCTGTTTATTTCGGTCGATCGAGTCGGCCGACCGTTTTCCCCCAACGGTCAGAAATATGACCGTTGGCGGTCGACCGACCCGGTCGACCGGTAGTTGTCAAAAAGTCTGACAGACTCCAACAGCTCTATTTTCTGACAGATTTTTTGTTGGGATCTCACCCCAACGAATCCTTTAAGCTGTGTAGTTGGTTTTTCATCCACTATAAATAGTGGGTCATTTCAACATGATAAGACAACAATTTTCAACAAGATTTACATACAAGATTTACAAGTTTTCAAAAGCTTTTCATTTTAGAAAAGATTTTTCATCAAAGCCAAAATTTCCAAACACCTACTTGAAGCAAATCCCTCTACTTTACTCTAGTCATTTTGCACTTCACAATCCCAAGTACTATCTCTACATATTGGTTATAGGATTGTGCTAAGTGAGCTTTTTGTGATCAAGTGTGATCAATTTTCTTCTTGAGCGAAGTTGTAGAGGCATCAGCCTCAAGCGAGCTAGTGTGCTCCAAGTGGTGTTGCGGCATCACGAGAGATAGGACAAGTGTGTCCTTGTATTAGAGATCCAGTGGGATCAACAATAGTGGAAATCCTTCAAGTGTGAAGGCGGGGACGTAGAGCGTGGCTCGAACCTCGAAACATATCCTCGTGTTTGCGTTTGCTCAAATTTCTCTAAACTCAATCTCTTTATTACTTGCTTTACTTATTGCTTTATATCTTGCAAGCATTTTAATTTGAGCTTATTGTTTTAAGTAGATTTAAATTCAGCATTATTGCCATATTTCATATAGCCATCACCTATTCACCCCCCTCTAGGTGATTTCAATTGGTATCAGAGCCTAACCCTACTATTTGGTTTAACCACCTTAGGAGATCCTTGTATTTGGCTATATCATTTTGTTGCATTCTTCATTTGTTGTGCATCATATTCACTATCCATGGCTTCAATTGATTTTTCTAGCATCAAGTCCCCACCCAAATTTGATGGCTTGAACTTCCCTATTTGGAAGGTCAAGATGAACCTTTTCCTTAAGTCCCTAGGAGTTAGGGTTGCTAGGGCCATAACCAAAGATTTTATAGAACCTCTCACCGATGAGAGATCATGGTCCGAGGACACCACCAAAGACTATGAGGCCAATGCTAGGGCTCAATATGCATTAACACAAGCCTTAAATGAAGATGACCTATCACGCATCATAATTGTAAATCGGCATTTGAGGTTTGGAATGTTTTGATTGTGACTCATGAGGGAACGTCCCAAGTCAAAGATCCAAGATTGACTTGCTTCGTTCTCAATATGAGAACTTTTATATGCTTGAGAATGAATGCATTGATGACATACTCACTCGTTTCACCCAAATAACAAATGCTTTATTCTCTTTAGGTGACACGATTGACAATGACCAAAAGATTCGGAAGGTCATTCGAGCTCTTCCCAAAGCTTGGGAAGTCAAGGCAACCACCCTCAAGGAGCTCAACGATCGGGAGGAGATGGACTTCTCCGGCTTCATCGGAAATCTCAAATGCATGAGATGGAGATGAAAGTAAGAGAAGAAAGGGAGGCGCCAAAGAAGAAAGCCCTCGCCTTCAAATCCACTCTAACCAACCATGACGAGGAAAACTCATCGGAAGACTGTGATGAGGACTTTGCCATGCTCATCCGGAAGGTGGGCAAAATGTTCTATAAGAAAGGGAGGCAAAGCAACTTTCGAAGGGGGAAACCTCAAGGAAGATTCGAAAGGAAAAGAGAGGAGCCGGGTCCTTGCTTCCATTGCAAGAAGATCGGACATCTCATCGCCGATTGTCCCGCTCTCCAAGCTACCACCTCCAAGAACCGCCCAAAGAAGAAGAAGGCTATGGTAGCCACGTGGGACGATACGGAGTCAGAATCCGAAGAGGAGAACGACACCGCACACATGTGCTTCATGGCACATGGAGATGATGCTTCTAAGGTAATTCTCGACAACTCCATAGAAGATGATGATTTGACTATGGATGAATTAGCTCAATTCTTTGAAGAACTCCAACATAGATATGAGATTTCGCAATCTCATAATAAGAAATTAAAAGAGAAAATGATTCTTTGAAAGATAAAATTAATACTATTGAAAAAGAGAAAAATGATTTATCTATTGCTTTTAAGAAAATAAAGATTGATTTTGAAAACTATAAACTAGCTTGTAAAGGAAAAACTTCTATTTCTTCATGTAATAAAAATATTTTGTTGAAATTCAAAAACGGGTTGATGTTTTAGATTCAACTCTTAAAAAATGTGCATTTGACTTAAATAAATTTGCATCTAGATTTCCCAAAGGAGTAACCCAAGGGAAACACACTCACCATGCACGGAAACATGCACACACTCACAAGCATGCTCACATATATGGTAGTGGTAGGATTTATGTTTGCACGCATTGTGGCCGCAAAGGCCATTTAGAAAAATTTTGTTTGCTAAACATAACATGAATAATAACATGTTTGGGTTCGCCCCGGTACTAATCCTAAAGGACCCAAAAGATATGGGTACCAAAAGACACACCAAATTTAGTTGATACAGGTGGGTCTTCTACCTCCAAGACTTAGGAGGAGACGGTGCCCAGGTGGTGGATGCATTAAAGCTCAAAGATCACATCGCGCTTGCATCACTATCATGGAGGCACCTATTTTGGAGAATACCCTCGGTTTGGTCATTTCTCCATTAAAAGCTTTTATTTTTGTTTATATACATATGCATAGGATTGTTAGTTTACCTTTGTGCTTCATTGATATGTGTTAGTGTAAACATACATTTCCATCTTGCTTGTGTATATGCTTTGTTCTAATTCATGTTATCTTGCTTTATGTCATATTTTTGTTGTGTCCACATGTCTAGTTTTGATCATATACTCTTTTTGTCAAAACTAAAATAAATATTTAAAAATCATATTTAAAGCAAATACATTAGCGATGGCAATTGCGCACCTCAACTCATATTTAGAGGAATCTCGAGGATGAAGTTCAGAACCCTTCACCGGGTATTCGGCTTCAACATCTCTAAATCTTTGTTTTATATGGAATATAAAAGGTAAAAATTTTTGTGTAAAATTTTGTTGATAATCATAGAGTTTAAAACCATGTTTTTAAAATATGGTATGTTGAAAATATTCTGCCTATTATTGTTAGACAGTTTTTAAAATTTTTTTGGATCTTTTTCTGCTGACAGGTTTTTGGACAGGACCGGCCGACCGGACCTGAGTTCCGGCCGACCGATCTTGCCTGGAAGAATGATTTCATTCTTCTCTATTGCCGGCCGACCGGTGCGGTCGACCGTTTGATCTGTCAGAGCTCTGGGTAATTTCGGCCGACCGCTGCGGTCGACCGTTTGGTCTGTCAGTGGTCTCGGGTATTTTCGGTCGACCGGACGGTCGACCGGGCGTCGAGAATCTGCCACCACCCACCTTATTTAAAGCCCGATCTCTCATTTTTCTCTCACTTCTCTCAGCTGATCCCTCTTCTCCCTCTCTCTAAAAACCCTATTTTCTTCATCTCACTCAAATCCACCTCAAATCCAAGCTTCATACTCTCAAATCTTTACTGGATCATCCCTTTCAGGCCCGATCTATGTTCAGACTCAGGGATTTTTGATTTTAGGTTCTTGATCTCTCTTCAATCAGGTAAAAATCCATTTTTTTCCTCTAGATCTTGCTTTCTTTCCTTTGTTCATCTTAAGTTTTGTCAAGATCTTTTGTTTCCCTAGTCTAGATCAAGCCCTACTTTTATTCGTGACCTAGATCTTCTTTTTAACCTAAAATTTAATCATGCCTACGAGATCTAGAGCTGAAAAGGGAAAATCTGTTGTCCCTTCATCTTCATCTACTAGGACTAAACCTCCTTTTGTCTCCAATCTAGCAGAACAACGGTTTATCCTTCTTTCGAGGAGAACTATTATTTCTGGGAGATGTGTTGTCCTCCAAGATTTTGAGCACCTCAATATCCCACAAATATTGAGGAACAATTCTTTAGACCAATTCATGGCTATTAGAGAACCGGTGTATACCTCACTCATACCCTACTTTTATACCAATCTTGCTTTTGAGGGAAACCGGGTTATGTCTAGGGTTCTTGGGAGAGATATAAATATCTCTCTTCAAGAATTTGCTGATTTGTTGCATCTCTCCTGTGGAGGACTTGATGTATATTCCTTTGACCTACATGACTTTGAGTATCCAGCCGGTGAGTCTGCGCTCACCGCGTCAACCTTGATTCACGGGGATGACAACCCCGGCTTAATAAGGAATGAGAAGGTAAATAAATTCACTCTCACCGCTCAAGTCCTTACCAAGTTTATTTTCTATAACATTTTATCTAAATCTGGGGAATACAGTCATGCTAGAGGTCCTGTTCCTTTGATTGTCTACTGCCTTCTGAAAGGCATTAAGATAAATATCCCCCGCTTTATAATTTCTCACATGACTTCTGATCACGTCCTTGTCCCCACAAGGTACTTGCCTTATGGGATGCTCATTTCGTATCTCCTAAAACAACTCAATTTTGATCTGTCCTCTGAGATACCCACCGAACCCTCCATGAACCTAAACAGCACTCTTTTAAAGAGGATGCAACCTAGGATGCGTCATCCCGCTCCTGAGCAGCCTCCTATTCCTCCTGCTCTTGTTCCAGGGTCTTTATCTGTTCCAGGGTTTTCTTCTATCCCAGGGACTTCCTCTGCTCCAGGGCCATCCATTCCTTCAGACCTTCAGGCCCTCATTTCGTTGATCTCCGAGCTCAGTTTCAGGAGCATCAGTCTTGGGTGACCGCTGAGATCCAGCAGCGACTGACCCAGATTTCTGTAGCGGATGCGGCATATCGCGTGGAGATGGACTCTCGCTATCAGGGCCTTCGCAATGATATGTCCTATTTTGCTGATTCCATGCGATACATGGATTCGCAATTTAGTGCACTCTTTGTGAAGTACAACATGCCTGGTCCAGACCCCACGCCATTTGCCCGACCGCTGTTGGCCCAAAGACCTTCCACTCTAGTTTTGATGATGATTAACTCATGTAGTTATGTGTACTAATTATCTTGTGATTTTAGTTTCAGATCATTAACCAAGATATTAGTTGGTGTTTAGCTTCAACAAGATGATTTGGAAGCTTGCACATGTTGAGCCTAAGCGTCAAAGATCATACATTGCCTAAGCGTCAAAGATCATACATTGCACTTGCTCGATGAATCAAGAGTTTTTGGATCGAGCCGACTTGGAGATTGCGCTCTAGCTTGGAGATTGCGCTCTACAAGAAGACTTAGGTATCCATAGTTTTTGTTTGGGTTTAGATCCTAATTGTAAAGATTAGAATAGTATGATAAGCTCAAGTTCACAACACACACGTTTCATATTTTGAATATTGGTTTTTGGTTTTTCGGTTTTAGGTTTAACCGATCTTGGTTTTCATGAATAGATAGATCTAAACAAGTTACATGGTTTAATGTATATTAGATTTGTTCTATATACATGCATGCTTCAACTCTTAGACAAACTTACTTTGATATACCTATTTCATGAGTTTTATGTTTTGGTATTTACAACAAAAATATTTTTGGACTTAATGACAAAAATCATGATATATATATGTTTCTTGTATATTGAATTTCTATTCATATACAATATGCTTCAAAGTGTTTAAATATCATATTTTTGTATCATGGATGAGTTTTAGACAATGTGTATTTTCTATTCAAAATACAAGGTTTTAGAAAATACGGTTTTTGGCTTTTGGCAAAATTTCTATGACACAAAAATAGTCAAATATGTTTGAAATTTGTGATAGGATTTTTAACACAAGTTTGTATTTCAATATAAAATGATAAAACTATTTTTGTGAAATTTTAGAGATTTTGTGGGATTTATTATAATATTTTTCCCCAGATTTCAGACCTGATTTTTGTCTGCCAGGCTTGGCCGGTCGACTGGTACGGTCGACCGCACCAAAGAAGCCAGTCGACCGTTCCGGTCGACCGACGTGCACGGATACGTGCACGCTGGCTGACTCTGTATCCGGTCGACCGAAGCAGTCGACCGACGGAGAGCTGTTGGCTCTCAGGAATTCTCGGTCGACCGAGGCGGTCGACCGGTAGCCACAACGGTTCAGAATTTGACCGTTGGGCGGTCGACCGGGCCGGTCGACCGGCAGGGTAAATCTGGCAAATATTCTGTAAACGGCTAGTCTTCTAAATTGCCTATAAATACCCCATTTGAGAGAGTTTTTCTCTAAGAATTTTGGGCTAAAATTTTCTATCTCTCTGGTGTTTTTGCTGCAAGAAAAAAATAGGTTTTTGGATTCAAAGTGAACAATCTTTTGTGTTTTTGATTAGGGTTTGAAAAACCAAAGAAAAGGGATTTTGGGAAAGCTTTTGTTTGAACTTCTATATCTTGATTTCATTTGTTTCCCAAAGGTTTTTCTTTGAGTTGCTGGTTTCATATCCCTTGGTTTTCTCCACACTTGAGCTAAAAATCTACTATCTATATCTATAGGTTATTTGTGTGGAAGAAGAAGTTGTTTGTGGTTGTTGTTGTGACCACCAAGTTGTAACCCAATCTTTTCTTAGCTTTGTGCTTTGGGTTGTATCCCTCTAGTTGAGAGGTGATCCTTGTATTGGTTGGTGATTGGGAGTTTGTTGTATTGGTTTGAAAATTTGCCTCAAGGAGGAGGTTGTGATTGTTGGAGTTTGCCTCAGGGAGGAGGTTGTAAAGAGAGGAGTGTTGGGTACTCCTTGTAAAGGGTCCTAGGTGGACGAGCTAGTGGAAATCCTTCGTGTGTCGAAGGCGGGGATGTAGAGCTGGGTGCTCGAACCTCGATAACATATCTTTGTGTTTGCGCTTGATCCATTGGCTCTCTCTCTACTCTCTCTTTACTTTGTGCCTTGCATTTATTTACATTGCTCATTCTTATTTGCTTGGCTTGGTTGTGTGCATCACTTGTTGATAGCACTTGAGTGTTATTTGCATTAAGTTTTTAAATTCCGCATTTAGTTCATAGATTAGCATTGTCACCTATTCACCCCCCCTCTAGGTGACTTTTCAATTGGTATCAGAGCTAGTGCTCCTGATATTTTGGTTTAACCACCTAGGAGTGATCTTGGTTTGCTAATCTTCACTTGCATTTTCATTTGCACTCATACTAGTTTGCACTCATGGCTAGCCCTCCTATGTTTGACCATTTTAGACTTGATACTTGGAAGGTGGACATGACTAGGCATTTAAAAACACTAGGTCATCTAGTTTATCAAGCCATTACCATAGAATCCCTCCCAAATAGTAGCAAGCATAAGAAGGCCAATGCATTACCACTTAAAGCACTTAGAGCATCTCTAAATGAATTTCTTTTACCCGTTTTTGATCACTATGATTCGGCTTTTGCAGTTTGGAGCATCTTGACGTCTCCCGAGCTTCCAAGGATAATTAACAAGATGAGGAGATCTAAAAGAGAAAAGTCCGAAGAGCAATGCCTCATGGTCCAAGGGAAGAACTCCCTTGAGGTACAATCGGATTCTCATATTGATGATAGCTCTAGTTCCTATTGTCATGGTTGTTTTGAAGTTCAAACTTTGAATATGGAACTTGTTCAAAAGCTTGAGAATTTGTTAGAAGAACATGATTTGTTGAAAAATGATAATCTTGTTTTGAAAAATGAATTAAAGGATTTATGCTCTAATTTTGAATTGGTTTTGCAAGAGAAGGAAGAGATTGCAAGTGAATGTGACTCACTTAAATCTCAACTTGAACTTGCTTTAAAGGAAAATGAATTTTTGAAAAATAAAAATGATTGTGATGATGTAGTAAAGCACAATGAGATTTATCTTCAAATTGGATTTTACTTTTAAAGAAAATCTTACTTTGAAAAATGATATTGATTCAATTACTAGAGAATTGGATTTGGTTTTGATTAAAAATAAATCTTTGCAAAAAGAGATTGATGTTTGCCATGCTAATGTTGCTTCATGTTCTAGCACACCTATTGCATGCTCCACTTTATCTTCTAACATTGAAAATGATATACTTGTTTTGAAGAAAAGTGTTGATAGTTTGGGCTCCACTTTGAGCCATTGTGCCATGAATCACACACGATTGGAAACCTTGGTTCGCAAGAAACAAGTTCCAACCTTGCATGCACACCCATCTAGGCATACACATGCTTTTCATGATCACCACCATCATATGTATGCTCACGTGTACACATGTACACATTGTGGTCGAAAAGGCCACCTTGCTAGATTTTGTTATGATCGCATTTATCATGAAAATTTAGCAACTAATTATGTTTGGGTTAGAAAAGATACTAACCCCCGTGGACCCACAAAGAAATGGGTACCAAAAATCACCTCTTTGACTTTTGATGTAGGTGGGAGCTCTCGCGTCACGTGAGGGTATTGGTGCCTTGAGGTGGATGCATTCTAAGCTAAAAGGAGAACCATTTGGATGCTTCACTCTCAAGGAGATTTGGTGGGAGGACCACCGTGTTTTGGAGAACTAGAGGTGTAAGTTCATTGGTTTTGGTATCATCTCTAACTCCTATTTTTTTATTTGCATACTTTCCATGTTCATCTTTTATAGCATATCATGTTTTGTTGTTCATTATGCTTGTGCCTTGTTCATTAGATTAATGTTATACATGTTAAGTTCCTTGAGCACCCATGTTTCATATGGATCTATATTTAGTGTTCTCACTTTGTTTATACTAACATGTATGCCTTAGATCTATTGTACATGCATATGCATAATGATCATTTGGATGTTTACGATTCTATGATTTTTGTTTTAATAATTCATGTGTTGTTTAGAATGTTTATTGCCATGATTAGTAGAACATGTGGATTTGAATTATGATCAATTTTTGTCTATCATGACTTGTTTTATGCTTTATGATTTGAATATATGCTTAGATGTTAGTTTTCATGAAAACTAGGAGTTATACTTGTACATAGAATGGGCCACAAATAAACCTTTATATAAGTTTATGCTTGGATGCCTATTTGTACTCATTAGATGTGCTAGTATAGTCTAGTTTTGATGATTCATGCATTCAAACATGTATTCCTCATTTTTGATATGTTTTATGATCATGTGTTTTCTATGATAAAGTATTTAACTTCATGTATATGTCTATCTTGTCTTAACTATTGATTATACATATACATGCTTGAGCCACGTGCCTTCATGCATATACTCTTGTGGACTCATTATGTTGGGATATGTATGTATACTTTAGTTTGTACATGACATACATATGCCTTGAAGGTTAAATCGTTTTGATGAGTTTCATGTTTTTGGAAATTTCATTTGGTAAAGGAAATTTAGTTTATCATGTGTAAATATTTTAAAGGAATTTGTACTTGAATGCAAATTTTCATGACAATGTATCTCACATTACACTTGTTCACTCACTTACTTGTTTACTCATGATTTGTTTTCATGAGGCTATGATTTGGGCTTTATGAACTTTGAGTGTTTAGTGCCATGTGATTTATATGTATTTCATGAAAAACTATTTTGTTTTCATTTCCCTATTTGAAGAATCTCATATAACTAGTTGTGTTATTCTTCATTTGGTAGTGATTTTCAAACGTACTCTATTTTCAAATCTATTTTTGAAAACCCCTACCTTCTAAGGGTGGTTGGATGGGAGATCATGTTCATGTATGCTTTATAATGAAAATCATTTTTAAACTTGCACATGATTGGGTGGTAGTTGATATGAGATATACACTTGATCTTATTGTTGTTTCAATTGGTATCATTGAATTCTTTCAATTGGTATCAAATCTTGACATCCTTTTGTATACTCATATATGTTTTGTTTTATATGTATGCATACACTTCATATAGTATCAATTTATAATTGGTATCTCTGTATCAAATTTCAAATTGGTATCTATTTCTTACATACATATATAGATGATATATGCACAAATTTTGTTTATGATAAGCTTGATTTTTTTTATGACCATCATTTTCAATTGATTCAATTTTCAATTGGTATCTTTATACAAGCATTATCATTATCTTGCTTATGCTAAGCTTGAGCTTTAACATTATTTCAATTGACTTAGTTTTCAATTGGTATCTTTTTTCTAGCTTATGCATATGTTTAGTTAGTATTTCATAAAGGGGGAGAAAAACTCACATTTCAATTTCTCAATTGGTATTTAGTTTACCATTGGTTTTGTTTCCCACTTCCTAACTTTATAATGAAAAATGATTAAAGAATGATTATTGATTTTTAATTGGTTTCATTTGCTTATAAAGATAAATATCCTCAATTGGTATCTAGATGCATTTGTTTATTCAAAATTGGTATCATTGTGTTTCTCAATTGGTATCATGTGTTTTATTTTCAATATGTTTTAATTTCAATTGGTATCATATTTGTTTTCAATGCCCTTCTTACTTTCAATTGGTAATTGGTAGGCATTTCTTAAATGTTTTTATGTTCACTTTCTTTTGATATCATAATGCACTTCTTTGACACATTTTTTTTAATTGGTATCATTTTTGGTTTCACCCCTTGAAGTAGTTTGTTTATTCTTTGTTTCATATATTTAGGGGGAGAAGAATTCATATCTATTTTGTTTTTACCCCTTTGTTGATGATTGACAAAAAGGGGAGAAGATTTATTGGAGTTGATATGCATGAGTTTTCAGTTTTATGTTCATTTCATCTCCATTGGTATTGGTATCAAGAGCATTATGAGTTTTGTTTTTATTAGTATCCATTGGTATCAAGAGCATGTTTCATATGCATATTCATTTTATGTCAAGAACCTTGTTTATATGCATCTTATTGTTTGTTTATTCCTTTGCATGAGTTAAGGGGGAGCTTCTTTGAAGCATTACTTTAATCCATGCATATATAACTCCATGAGTTTTGTCATCATCAAAAAGGGGGAGATTGTTGGCCCAAAGACCTTCCACTCTAGTTTTGATGATGATTAACTCATGTAGTTATGTGTACTAATTATCTTGTGATTTTAGTTTCAGGTCATTAACCAAGATATTAGTTGGTGTTTAGCTTCAACAAGATGATTTGGAAGCTTGCACATGTTGAGCCTAAGCGTCAAAGATCATACATTGCCTAAGCGTCAAAGATCATACATTGCACTTGCTCGGTGAATCAAGAGTTTTTGGATCGAGCCGACTTGGAGATTGCGCTCTAGCTTGAGATTGCGCTCTACAAGAAGACTTAGGTATCCATAGTTTTTGTTTGGGTTTAGATCCTAATTGTAAAGATTAGAATAGTATGATAAGCTCAAGTTCACAACACACACGTTTCATGTTTTGAATATTGGTTTTTGGTTTTTCGGTTTTAGGTTTAACCGATCTTGGTTTTCATGAATAGATAGATCAAAACAAGTTTACATGGTTTAATGTATATTAGATTTGTTCTATATACATGCATGCTTCAACTCTTAGACAAACTTACTTTGATATACCTATTTCATGAGTTTATGTTTTGGTATTTACAACAAAACATATTTTTGGACTTAATGACAAAAATCATGATATATATATGTTTCTTGTATATTGAATTTCTATTCATATACAATATGCTTCAAAGTGTTTAAATATCATATTTTTGTATCATGGATGAGTTTTAGACAATGTGTATTTTCTATTCAAAATACAAGGTTTTAGAAAATACGGTTTTTGGCTTTTGGCAAAATTTCTATGACACAAAAATAGTCAAATATGTTTGAAATTTGTGATAGGATTTTTAACACAAGTTTGTATTTCAATATAAAATGATAAAACTATTTTTGTGGAATTTTAGAGATTTTGTGGGATTTATTATAATATTTTTCCCCAGATTTCAGACCTGATTTTTGTCTGCCAGGCTTGGCCGGTCGACTGGTACGGTCGACCGCACCAAAGAAGCCAGTCGACCGTTCCGGTCGACCGACGTGCACGGATACGTGCACGCTGGCTGACTCTGTATCCGGTCGACCGAAGCGGTCGACCGACGGAGAGCTGTTGGCTCTCAGGAATTCTCGGTCGACCGAGGCGGTCGACCGGTAGCCACAACGGTTCAGAATTTGACCGTTGGGCGGTCGACCGGGCCGGTCGACCGGCAGGGTAAATCTGGCAAATATTCTGTAAACGGCTATTCTTCTAAATTGCCTATAAATACCCCATTTGAGAGAGTTTTTCTCTAAGAATTTTTGGGCTAAAATTTTCTATCTCTCTGGTATTTTTGCTGCAAGAAAAAAAAATAGGTTTTTGGATTCAAAGTGAACAATCTTTTGTGTTTTTGATTAGGGTTTGAAAAACCAAAGAAAAGGGATTTTGGGAAAAGCTTTTGTTTGAACTTCTATATCTTGATTTCATTTGTTTTCCAAAGGTTTTTCTTTGAGTTGCTGGTTTCATATCCCTTGGTTTTCTCCACACTTGAGCTAAAAATCTACTATCTATATCTATAGGTTATTTGTGTGGAAGAAGAAGTTGTTTGTGGTTGTTATTGTGACCACCAAGTTGTAACCCAATCTTTCTTAGCTTTGTGCTTTGGGTTGTATCCCTCTAGTTGAGAGGTGATCCTTGTATTGGTTGGTGATTGGGAGTTTGTTGTATTGGTTTGAAAATTTGCCTCAAGGAGGAGGTTGTGATTGTTGGAGTTTGCCTCAGGGAGGAGGTTGTAAAGAGAGGAGTGTTGGGTACTCCTTGTAAAGGGTCCTAGGTGGACGAGCTAGTGGAAATCCTTCGTGTGTCGAAGGCGGGGATGTAAAGCTGGGTGCTCGAACCTCGATAACATATCTTTGTGTTTGCGCTTATCCATTGGCTCTCTCTCTACTCTCTCTTTACTTTGTGCCTTGCATTTATTTACATTGCTCATTCATATTTGCTTGGCTTGGTTGTTGGCCCAAGAGGTTACACTCTCCAATTGTTTTGTGTTTTGATGATAACAAACCAAATAAGTGCTATTTGGTACTAATCATTTGATCAAGATGAGTTTCAGATTTTGTACCATGTTTAGAGTCCATTCGCTTAGCTATTGCAAGAACTTCTAAGTTCCACAAAGCAAGGAAGGCAAATTACACATCAAGGAAGGATCAAAGAAGAGAAGGCTCTAGCAAGGCATTGGATGGCTCAAAGACTTGAAGATAGCACAAGAAGTCTTCATGTAAGTTTTTCAGTTTATAGTTTGTTAAAGAATAGTGGATAGGTTTGAAGCTCTATCACACACGTTTTTGCGCACATGCTCATTCCAAATAATTTCTTATAAATTATACAAAAATATTTTGCATACAAGATTTTGCCTACAGATATATATTTATGTTTTATACTAATCCCTGTTCAAAAGTATTTTTGTTAAAATCAAAATCCTCTTTGTTTTCTTTTTAAAATTGACTTTTTGACCTGATCCGGTCGACCGGGTCGGTCGACCGAGTCTGTGTCAGTCTGGTCCGGTCGACCGGACCAGTCGACCGAAGTCCTGGCAGATGCACGTATCCGTGTGCACGTCTGTCGGTCGACCGGGCGGTCGACCGGACTATTATTTTGCTCACAGGTTTTATCGGTCGACTGGGCGGTCGACCGCTCGCCTGTAACGGTCAAATTTTTATACTACCGGTCGACCGGCGGTCGACCGATCCGACCGTTTGAACAGTAACGGGCAGATTTTTAAGAGCTGTTTATTTTGTTCTTTTTGTGTTAAAAATTCGTTTAAAGATTTATTTTGAATCTAATATTATTTAATTAGCCTTAAGTTTATTTTATCTCTTACCTAGCCCTCTCCTATAAATAGGGGTGTTTAGGGAGAGATTTATTACAACATTTTATTGCTAGAAAATTCAAAAGTTTAAGGCTTTCAAGAGAGACTTGTTTCTTGGTTTTTGTGCTGAATTTCTCACTGATTTTCTGAAGGGTTTTTCAAATTCTCTCTGATTAATTCTCTTTTCTTCACTTACAACAAGAGCTTCATTCCTACTCAATATTCTCTAAGGACCTTTGTAAGGGAAGAGATATTTGAAAGAGAGAGTTTGTGGTCTTTTGACTACCAAGGAAATTACTTGTTCTTGAGATTGTAGGAGTTGGTACTCCATTGTAATTATTCTTTGTGATAGTGGAAGTAGCTAGAATCCTTCTGGGGAAGGCGGGGAGTAGAGCTGGGTGCTCGAACCTCGATAACATATCCTTGTGTTTGCGATTGGTTTACATTCTTGCAATCCTTACTCTATTTTGCTTGCATTTATTACTTGCTCATCATATTCATTGTCATACTTACTTGCTTGCATTCATCTTGTGATTGTTGTAACTTTAAATTTTTTAATTTGCCCTTGATTAGCATTGTCACCTATTCACCCCCCCTCTAGGTGACTTTTCAATTGGTATCAGAGCCTGGACTCTAGGTTTGGCTTAACATCCATAGAGAGATCCTTAAAATATTGCTAATCAACATTTTCATTCTGAAAAACACCTAGAGGGGGGGTGAATAGGTGTAAGTGCTAATCTAATAAACTAAATGCAAACTAAGTGCGCTAAATGCGGAAGCAATGCAAATTATGCACAAACTAATACAATACAACAAGTGTAGCCGAATTCCCCTTGCGAGGCTCTGGACTAACTCCTCTTAATTCCCCTTGAAATGGGTTGAGGCGCTATGTGAAGCTCTTGTTGGATGACTACAAGTTAGGCACACACACAAAGCAATCCAAGCAATATGAAATATGTGCACACACAATCAAGCCAAGCAATCAAGGATAAATTACAATATGAAAGATGCAAGGCAACACAAGCAATGTATATAATATGTATGCTATGAAAGTATGATGCTTTGCACAAATGTAAAGAGAGAGAGTTAGAGAGACAATGGATCAAAATGCAAACACCAAGATTTGTTTCGAGGTTCGAGCACCTTGCTCTACATCCCCGCCTACACCACCGTGTAGGATTTCCACTATCTCAACTCCCACCGAGGGAACCTCTACCGAAGAGGATTTCTTACAACTCTAGGAGTACCAAACTCCTCTCTCAACAACAACCTCCTCACAACCGAGGGGTTAGGCCCGTAGCCAATACAACAACCAATCCACACACCTCTACCGAAGAGGCTCACAACCAAACACTATCACCCTACCTAAGAGGGATCCACAACACAATCACCCGATCACCTCTACCGAAGAGGGATTCACAAGTATAAGGGTGTTTACAACAATGAGGTTTACAACAAACAACCTCAAACACTTCTCTTTCTTTTCTCTTTTCTTTTTCACAAAAACAAGATCCTAATAGTTTAGGATAGAAGATATAGCTCAAGTGTGGAATCAAAGTGTTTTTGGAAACAAGCAACAAAGAAAAACTAATTGGGAAGTCTCTTGTAAAGATAGAAAATGCAAGATCAAATCAAAATCCCAAAACCTAGTTTTCTTTGATTTCCAAAAACCCAAAACAATAAAGATAGAAGTATAAAGCCCAAAAACTTCTTTTAAAACTCTTTTTAAACTCTTCAGAAAACCAGAAATTTTTCTCTTAAAAACCTTGGCCAAAATCCCAAAGAGATGGAGTTTATATAGGCCAAACAGAAAACTAGCCGTTAGAGCTGAGCTGGCAGCTCTGACAGGCGTCGGTCGACCGGCCGGTCGACCGCCAACGGTCAGAAAAGTGACCGTTGGGCACTAGCGGTCGACCGCCCGGTCGACCGAAACATCCTGAGAGTTGAACTCTCAACTCGGTCGACCGGTCCGGTCCGGTCGACCGATTACAATGTGTAGCCAGCGTGCACGTCTGTGCACATCGGTCGACCGATCCGGTCGACCGGCCACTTGGTGCGGTCGACCGGTCCGGTCGACCGAACTGGCCTGGCAGGCACAGTGCAGATCTGCACAGATACGGGATTTGAAAATAGGTCTTTTCACTCAATAAAAATCCCATAAATTCACAGTAAATCTAAAAAATAGTTTTAATCACAATAAAAACTGTTTTTCTAAAAATATGTTTTTCTAAAACTTGTTTTATCATTTTATGTTAAAACATAAACATGTGATAAAAATTTCAAGACAATATATCAACATATCAATTCATTTTTGAGTCTTGCAAATTTTATCAAAAACAAAACCTTGTATTTTGTCAAACTTGATTTTTCCAAAACATGAATTGGGATATCAAAATAAGTTTGTTTACCAAGTTAAAGCATGTATGTATAAATAGAAAACATCTACTATACATATACCATATGTAAACTTGTTTTGATAAAACTATTCATGAAAACCAAAACTCAATCATAAAACGTGTGTGATTTGTGCACTTGAGCATATCAACTAAACTAAGCTTTACAAATGGATCTAAAACTCTATCTAAACTAGGATACTAAGTCTTCTTGACGATCTTCATCTTCAAGTAGACTTGCTCCAAAAACTCCGTGATTCTCCAAGTGCAAAGGTATGATCTTTAAGCTTTGGCACCGGAATCACCATGATAAGCTTCTAATCATCTTGTGAAGCTAATCACCAACTAATATCCTGTTAATGATCTGAAACTTAGAAACACAAGAAATTAGTAAACATAACTACATGAGTGTTGATCATCATCAAAACTAGAGTGGAAGGCCATTGGGCCAACAATCTCCCCCTTTTTGATGATGACAAAACTCATGGAGTTATATGTGCATGGATTAAAGATAAGCTTCAAGAAGCTCCCCCTTAACTCATGCATAGGGATAAACAATAAATATATGCAATGAATATTAAACATGAAACATGCATATGCATAAACAATAAATGGTTCTAGATATCAAATGGAATATTCAAAACAAAATAAGCTCTAGATACCAATTACAAAGCAAACTCTATAAATCAATTAAACTAATATTCTTGAGATTAAAAACATAATATATGCATATAAAACATAAGCATGCATATAAAACACAAACTTCTCCCCCTTTTTGTCAATCATCAACAAAGGGGTAAACAATCAAAACCATAGATAGAATGAGGGGTAAAAATCTTTCCCTTTTTGTCAATCAAAACAATGTTCTCCCCCTTTTTGTCTAAAACAAAAAACAAAATCAATAAGGGGTGACTACAAACATGATATCAATTAAAAATATGTCAATGAAGCATCTTGATACCAATAAACAAGAATCAATATATGTTATATGCTATATACATTCATGAAGAGGAAGACGCTAAGTTAGCTTCCCTACACATATGCATTACATGAAGAAGGGATGACAAGCCCCAATTCACATAACACATTATGTAATGCATAAGAGGAGATGTGAAGCTCCCCCTACACACGTATATCATATAAAGAAGAGTTGTCAAGCTCCTCAATTTATAATATACTCAACATGAATCTATATGTAAGAGAGATGTTAAGCTCTCCTTGCATATACAAATCAAAACTTTGAATATTTTCTTTAAACAACATTTTGAGATACCAATTGTAATTAAACATAACAAATTTTGAATGTCTAAACACAAATTTTGATACCAATTGTAAAAATATATTTCATTTGAAAATATATAAACAAATTTGATGTTGATATCATATGTTCAAAATAACAACTTTTAATCATAAAGAGTGGGAGTACAAATACCAATTGAAATACAAAATCAAATTTTCTCCCCCTTTATGAAAAACAAACTAAAGACATGCATAGTCTTGAAACAATTTAAAAGTAATCAATTTAAACAAAATTGAAACTCAAGCACTAGCATAAACACAAACATATATATGTATGAAAGATAGATACCAATAGAAATTGATATACTTGGAATTTAAAGCATACATACATACAAAAACATATGAGATATACAAGAAGATCAAAATGATACAATTGAAAGAGTTCAATGATACCAATTGACATAACAATAAGTGTCAAGTGTATACATCATATTATCTACCACCCAATCATATTCAAGTTTTAAAGATTTTCAATTTAGGGCATACATGAACATGATCTCCCATCCTACCGCCCTTAGAAGGTAGGGTTTTCAAAGATAGATTTGAAAATGTAGTTTTGTTTGAAAATCACTACCAAAATGAAGAACACCGCAACTAGTTAAATGGAAAACTTGTTAACTAGCACGAAATCCTTCAAGCAAGGAATAAAACAAAAATGAAATTCACATGATAATCATCACTCTAACCAATAAAGCATAACTCATGAGAAACAAAACATGAGCAATAGATATGAGTGTACAAATAATATGTGAAGATCATAATCATGAAAAATATTTCATTGAGCTCAATTATTCCTTAAAACATAATTCTATCAAAAACATGAAAAATCATATAAAACTACTTATTTAATCTTCAAGGCATATGTATGTCTAATACAAGCTAAAATATACATACATATCCAAAACTCAACGAGTCCACTAATGTATATTCATGAAGGCACGTGGCTCAAAAAGATGTATATGTATAAGATTAGTTTGAACTAGATAGACATATACATGAAGTTAAACATAAATACATGAAACATGAAAATCTACATCTTTACTAAAAGCAATTTTCATTTCAAGGTATATGTATGTCTTGTCCAACATGAAGTATACATACATATCCCTAAACACAATTGAGTATAAATAGATTTGCATGAAAGGCAAATGACTCAAGGGGTATACATGTATATCTTAAAGTTTGGCAATACGAATATATACATGAAGTGAAACACACAATCATAAAACAAATCAAAAATGGAATACAAGTTTGAAATGTATGAATCATCAAAACTAGACTATACTAGCACATCTAATGGGTTCAAATAAGCGTTCAAGCTCATACAATATAGAGATTTATTTGTGGCCCACTATATGTACAAGTATAATTCCTAGTCTTAATGAAAATTAACATCTAAACAAGTAACCTTAACATGAAGCATCAAAACACAATATAAAAATCATCATGATAAAACTAAGACATGATTACTATGTAAATTCACATGTATTAGATTCATGATGTACATTATAGCTTAAACAAACGGTGAGAACACTAAATGTGAATCAAATAAGCATGTGTGTCTCAAATACTATACATGTATGTCAAGGATCTAATAAACATGGAATGAACATACTAATCCATAGACAATGAAACATGCTATAAAACATCAAAACATGCTATAAGCAATGAAATGGAAAGCATGTAAACAATAATGGGAGTAAAGGATTGTTACCAAAACCGAAGAAGCAACTCTCCTTGTCTCCAAAACATGGTGGTCATCTCCACCAAATCTTCCCTTGAAAGTGATGCATCAATTTGATTTCCATGAAGTCGGAACGCATCCACTCCAAGGTGTCATCACTCTCACGTCATGTGAGAGCCCACACCTACATCAAAAATAATAGGAGGGGTGGTCTTTGGTACCCACATCTTGTTGGGTCCATGGGGGTTAGTCCCTTCTCTAACCCAAACAAATTTCTTGGCTAAATTTTCAACATGTAAACGATCATAGCAAAATTTAGCAAGATGGCCCTTACGACCACAATGTGTACAAGTGTACACATGAGCATACATGGTGTGATGGTGTCCGTGAGGAGCATGTGTATGCCGTGGAGGGTGTGCATGCATAGAAGTTGGAATTTGTTTCTTTCGAACCAAGGTTTCCAATCGTGAGTGGTTCATGGCACATTGGCTCATAGTGGAGCCCAAACAATCCATTTTCTTCTTTAACAAATTTATATCATTTTCGAGCATAGAAGAAGTGGAACATGCAATGGGTGATTTAGGTGAAACTACCTTAGCATGGCAAACATGAGAATCAATCTTATTTTGCAAAACAATATTTTTCTCTAAGCAAACATTTAAATCATTGGAAATAGAAATGATTTTGTTTTTTCAAAACAACATTCTCTTTTAAAACAAAATCTACTTTAGAAGACAAATTTCATTTTTCTTCAAAATAGCATGGCAATCATTTTTAGACTTTAAAAGATCATTTTCTTTAAGTGCAAGATTAAGTTGAGATTTTAATGAATCCCTCTCATTACCAATCTCCTCTTTCTCTTGCAAAACAACATCAAGTCTAGCAATCAAATTTTTATTTTCATTATTAATGCCTAGACTTTTCTTTTTCAACAAATTATATTTTTCTATTAATTTTTCACATACTATTGAAAGTTCTTCATTTAAGGCATGGGGATCACATAATCATTTGAAGAACTAGCACAATCATTACTATCTAGTTGAGTTTCCGATTGTACCTCAAGGGAGTCATTCCCTTGGACCATGAAGCATTGTGGATCGGATTCTCCACTAGATTCCTCTTCTTGTTGGATTTGGACTTGAAGCTTGGAGGTGTTGGTGGTTGTCAATTTGTTCCACACTACAAAAGTGGAATCAAAGTTAGAAACACATAAAAGATATTCTTTAGGCAAAGTGCTTCTAATAGCCTCTAGGGCTTGTGCATTGGCCCCTATATGATTGCAATCACCAAGATAACATCTCTTGGTGGCCGCAAGGAAACATGCAAACCTAGGGTCTTTAGGTACATGGACATCCTATACTTCCAAACATTAATGTTAGAAGGGTCAAAGCTAGGAGGGGTCATGAAGTCCATGGTAAACTATAAATGTGCAATCAAACAAATGCAAATGAGATTAGCAAGCAAATGGATCACTCCTAGGATGTTAAGCCTAAGTATCAGGAGCACTAGCTCTGATACCAATTGAAAAACACCTAGAGGGGGGGTGAATAGGTGTAAGTGCTAATCTAATAAACTAAATGCAAACTAAGTGCGCTAAATGCGGAAGCTAATGCAAATTATGCACAAACTAATACAATACAACAAGTGTAGCCGAATTCCCCTTGCGAGGCTCTGGACTAACTCCTCTTGATTCCCCTTGAAATGGTTGAGGCGCTATGTGAAGCTCTTGTTGGATGAGTACAAGTTAGGCACACACACACAAGCAATCCAAGCAATATGAAATATGTGCACACACAATCAAGCCAAGCAATCAAGGATAAATTACAATATGAAAGATGCAAGGCAACACAAGCAATGTATATAATATGTATGCTATGAAAGTATGATGCTTTGCACAAATGTAAAGAGAGAGAGTTAGAGAGACAATGGATCAAAACGCAAACACCAAGATTTGTTTCGAGTTCGAGCACCTTGCTCTACATCCCCGCCTACACCACCGTGTAGGATTTCCACTATCTCAACTCCCACCGAGGGAACCTCTACCGAAGAGGATTTCTTACAACTCTAGGAGTACCAAACTCCTCTCTCAACAACAACCTCCTCAAACCGAGGGGTTAGGCCGTAGCCAATACAACAACCAATCCACACACCTCTACCGAAGAGGCTCACAACCAAACACTATCACCTCTACCTAAGAGGGATCCACAACACAATCACCCGATCACCTCTACCGAAGAGGGATTCACAAGTATAAGGGTGTTTACAACAATGAGGTTTACAACAAACAACCTCAAACACTTCTCTTTCTTTTTCTCTTTTCTTTTTCCACAAAAACAAGATCCTAATAGTTTAGGATAGAAGATATAGCTCAAGTGTGGAATCAAAGTGTTTTTGGAAACAAGCAACAAAGAAAAACTAATTGGGAAGTCTCTTGTAAAAGATAGAAAATGCAAGATCAAATCAAAATCCCAAAACCTAGTTTTCTTTGATTTTTCAAAAACCAAAACAATAAAGATTAGAAGTATAAAGCCCAAAAACTTCTTTTTAAAACTCTTTTTAAACTCTTCAGAAAACCAGAAATTTTTCTCTTAAAAACTTGGCCAAAATCCCCAAAGAGATGGAGTTTATATAGGCCAAACAGAAAATTAGCCATTAGAGCTGAGCTGGCAGCTCTGACAGGCGTCGGTCGACCAGCCCGGTCGACCGCCAACGGTCAGAAAAGTGACCGTTGGGCACTAGCGGTCGACCGGCCCGGTCGACCGAAACATCCTGAGAGTTGAACTCTCAACTCGGTCGACCGTCCGGTCGACCGACTACAATGTGTAGCCAGCGTGCACGTCTGTACACATCGGTCGACCGATCCGGTCGACCGGCCACTTGGTGCGGTCGACCGGTCCGGTCGACCGAACTGGCCTGGCAGGCACAGTGCAGATCTGCACAGATACGGGATTTGAAAATAGGTCTTTTCACTCAATAAAAATCCCATAAATTTACAGTAAATCTAAAAAATAGTTTTAATCACAATAAAAACTGTTTTTCTAAAAATATGTTTTTCTAAAACTTGTTTTATCATTTTATGTTAAAACATAAACATGTGATAAAAATTTCAAGACAATATATCAACATATCAATTCATTTTTGAGTCTTGCAAATTTTATCAAAAACAAAACCTTGTATTTTGTCAAACTTGATTTTTCCAAAACATGAATTGGGATATCAAAATAAGTTTGTTTACCAAGTTAAAGCATGTATGTATAAATAGAAAACATCTACTATACATATACCATATGTAAACTTGTTTTGATAAACTATTCATGAAAACCAAAACTCAATCATAAAACGTGTGTGATTTGTGCACTTGAGCATATCAACTAAACTAAGCTTTACAAATGGATCTAAAACTCTATCTAAACTAGGATACCTAAGTCTTCTTGACGATCTTCATCTTCAAGTAGACTTGCTCCAAAAACTCCGTGATTCTCCAAGTGCAAAGGTATGATCTTTAAGCTTTGGCACCGGAATCACCATGATAAGCTTCTAATCATCTTGTTGAAGCTAATCACCAACTAATATCCTGTTAATGATCTGAAACTTAGAAACACAGAATATTAGTAAACATAACTACATGAGTGTTGATCATCATCAAAACTAGAGTGGAAGGCCATTAGGCCAACACATTCATCCATTCATACACTAGTAAACATGGCCGACAACATTAAAACCCCACCTAAATTTGATGGACTCAACTTCCCTATTTGGAAGGTTAGGATGACTATCTTTTTGCAATCACTAGGTTGCTTAGTGGCCAAGTCCTTGACTAAACCCTATGTAGCACCCGATAGTGATGAGAGCACTTGGACCGACTTCAACTTTAGAGAATATGAGGCTAACTCCAAAGCCCAAAACTCCCTATTAACCGCCTTGAATGAGGATGACCTTACACGGGTAATTCATTGCCAATCCGCCTATGAGATTTGGCAACACTTATTGGTCACACATGAAGGGACTTCACAAGTCAAGAGAGCTAAGATAGATCTCTTGAGGTCTCAATATGAATCATTCAAAATGCTTGATGAAGAATCTATTGATTGTATGATTACTCGTTTCACTAAAATTACAAATGGTCTGTCTTCATTAGGTGACGTCATCTCCAACGATCAAAAGGTGCGCAAAGTGATACGGGCTCTTCCTCCATCTTGGGAGATTAAGGCCACCACCTTAAAGGAATTAAATGACAAGGATGAGATGGACATCATTAGTCTCATTGGGAACCTAAAGACCCATGAGATGGAGAAGAAAGCAAGAGATGAGGCTGCTACTTCAAAGAAGAAATCCATAGCCTTCAAGACTTCATCCACCAATGATGACGATGAAGAAGATGAAGAAGAAGATGAGGAGCTAACTCTACTTGTGCGGAATGTCAAAAGATTGTACCGGAAGAACAAGCTCAACTTTCGAAGAAAATTTGAAGGCAAAGAGGAGCGGAGGATCATATGCTACAATTGCCGCAAACCCGGACATATCATGGCGGATTGTCCGGAGTTCAAGAAGAAGATGACGTCCTCCTTCAAGCCAAAGAAGCCGGAAGAGAAGAAAGCCTACAAAGCAACATGAGATTCGTAAAGCGAGTCCGAAGAGGAGGTGGATCAAGCTAATATGTGTTTCATGGCAAACACACCTAAGGTAACCCTCAATCCCTTGATGATGAAGATGATGAACTAAGTAAGGAAGTTCTAGTACATGCCTTTGTAGAACTTTCTGAAACTTATGATAATAAGAAACTTGAATGTTT
Organism: Agave tequilana; assembly: GCA_038442645.1. NCBI lineage: Eukaryota > Viridiplantae > Streptophyta > Magnoliopsida > Asparagales > Asparagaceae > Agave > Agave tequilana. The sequence goes on from JAVJIF010015601.1 coordinate 51,880, forward strand.
AAAATTACAAAAGGAAGTTGCTTTTCTTAAGAATCAACTTGCCATTGTTTCTAAAGAAAAAGATGATCTTTCTTCCAATCTTGTTTCTATTCAAAATGAATTTGATGCTTATAAGATTTCTTGTAAGGGTAAAACCCCTATTGTTGATAATAAAGAGATTTCTTCCTTTAAATCTAAGATGAGTGATTTTGAAAAAGTTTTAAAAGAATGTGCTTTTAATACAAAGAAGCTTGAAGAAAAATTTTCTAAAAAGAATACTTCCCATGTTAAAATTTCTCATGATAAGATTTCCCATGCTCACAACACACAACACACACATGTTAAATCCTTTCATGCTCACAATGCTCATGCTCACAAATCACACACTCATTATGCATTTAGATATGGTAGAGTATATAGATGCACATATTGTGGTAAACATGGACATTTAGCTAAGTTTTGCTATGATCAACTAAATAGAACAAATAATCTTGTTTGGGTCAATGACACTAACCCTAGAGGACCCAAGAAAATGTGGGTACCAAAATCAAGTCTTAAATTGTTTGATGTAGGTACACACCAAAGCTCCAAGACGTAGGGAGCGGTGGTACCTTGATAGTGGTTGTTCAAGACACATGACATGGGACATCAACAACTTCACAACCCTATCAAGGTACATGGAAGGTGGCTCCGTCACCTTCGGGGATGACTCCAAAGGAACTATCATCGGTATAGGTAACATTCAAATTGGTGCATCTCCTATTATAGAGAATGTTATTTTAGTAGATGGTTTAAAACATAATTTGCTTAGCATTAGTCAACTTTGTGATCGTGGACTTAAAGTTGTTTTTGATGATTCTTCTTGCAAGATTTTTGATGTTAAATCTAATGATTGTATTCTTACCGGTTTTCGTGATAATAATGTTTATATTATTGACATGCTTAAGTTAGATTGTTCTACTAAATGCTTGAATGCTTTTGATGAAAATTCTTGGCTTTGGCATAGAAGATTAGGACATGCATCTTTTGACCATATTTCTAGGATTAATTCAAAGGAATTGGTGAAGGGTATACCTTGCTTGACTTTTGAGAAAGACCGCATTTGTGGTGCGTGCCAACTTGGGAAACAAACCAAGTCTTCCTTTAAACCAATCAAGGATATCATGTCAACTAGGCCTTTAGAATTAATTCATATGGATCTTTTTGGACCAACTAAAACTAAGAGTTTAAATGGAAGTAGATTTGCATTTGTTTTGGTTGATGATTTCTCCCATTTTACTTGGGTTTTCTTTTTGCAAAATAAAAATCAAACTTTTTCTCATTTTAAGATTTTTCGAAAAAGAGTTGAAAAAGAAAAAGGTTTTCCGATTTTAAGAATAAGGAGTGATAGAGGTGGTGAGTTTGTTAACCAACTCTTCATGACTTATTGTGATGAAAAAGGAATTAAGCATGAAATGTCTTGTCCTAGAACTCCACAACAAAATGGAGTTGTTGAAAGGAAAAATAGAACACTTCAAGAGATGGCTAGGACAATGATAAGTGAGTATGACCTCCCTCAATATTTATGGGCCGAGGCCGTAAACACCGCATGCTATATATCGAATCGTATTTATTTATGCAAAAATTCTTCAAAAACATCATTTGAAATGTATCATTCTAGAAAACCAAATGTTGCATATTTTAAAGTTTTGGATGCAAGTGTTTTGTTTTAAATACTAAGGATAATTTGGGTAAATTTGATGCTAAGGCTTATGAGGCTATCTTTATTGGATATTCCTCTACTAGCAAAGCATATAGAGTTTTCATTAGATCTTCTCAAACCATTGAAGAATCCATGCATGTTAAGTTTGAAGAATCTAATGTGTTTGTTGAGAATGTTGTAGAGTTTGAACCATTAGGTGAAGACATGGAGAAACTATCCTTGAAGGACTCACCCGCTCAAGAAGAAAAGCTAGATCCTATGGTGAAGTTCAAGAGGATAAGAGGAAAGCACTCAACCGCTTCCTAAAGCTTGGAGATACGCTACAAATCATCCTAAGGAGCTCATCTTGGGTGATGCATCTAAAGGAGTCACAACGCGCTCCAAACTCCATGACCTATGTGGTAACTTTGCTTTCATTTCTCATTTTGAACCCAAAGGCATTCTCGAAGCCGAGACGGACCCATATTGGTTGCTTGCCATGCAAGAGGAACTCAATCAATTTGAGCGCAACCAAGTTTGGCACCTTGTTCCTAAGCCCCACGATAGACCAATAATTGGTACTAAGTGGATCTTTAGAAACAAGATGGATGAGTCCGAAAATGTCATTAGGAATAAAGCTAGGTTAGTGGCCCAAGGTTACACTCAAGTTGAGGGAATTGACTTTGAGGAGACCTTTGCACCCGTAGCACGGCTTGAAGCCATACGGATGACACTAGCTTTTGCATGTTTTAAAAATTTTAAACTTTTTCAAATGGATGTGAAAAGTGCATTTTTGAATGGTTTTATTAATGAAGAAGTTTATGTTGCTCAACCTCCCGGTTTTGTTGATCATGTTCATCCCGATTTTGTTTTTAAACTTGATAAAGCTTTGTATGGATTGAAACAAGCTCCAAGAGCTTGGTATGAAAGGCTTTCTAGTTTTCTCATTTCAAATGATTTTATTAAAGGCAAAGTAGACACAACTCTTTTCACTAAGCATGTTGATAATGATATTTTAATTGTGCAAATTTATGTTGATGATATAATTTTTGGATCTACTAATGAGCTTTTGTGCAAGGATTTTGAAAAGGTAATGCAACTAGAGTTTGAAATGTCTTCCATGGGTGAGCTTAATTTCTTCCTTGGACTCCAAATCAAGCAATTGCAAGACGGAACCTTCATTAACCAAGCCAAGTACGCAAAGGAGATAGTAAAGAAGTTTGGGCTTGAAGGATCAAAGGCTTGCAACACTCCAATGGCAACTACAACCAAGCTTGATAAGGATGATCAAGGTAAAAATGTTGATATTAAATTATATAGAAGCATGATAGGAAGTCTTTTATATTTAACGGCAGTAGCCGGATATCATGTTTAGTGTGTGTCTTTGTGCTAGATTTCAATCGTGTCCTAAAGAGTCTCATCTTATTGCGGTAAAACGCATTATTCGTTATATTAAGGGCACAATTGGAATGGGTCTTTGGTATCCGAAAACTAGAGATTTTTCAATGACTAGCTATTCGGATGCCGACTATGCGGGTTGTAGAGTAGATAGAAAGAGTACTAGTGGGACATGTCAATTTCTTGGTAATTGTCTTGTTTCATGGTCCTCTAGGAAGCAAAATTCCGTGGCTCTCTCAACCGCCGAGGCGGAGTATGTTGCCGCGGGGGCTTGTTGTGCACAAGTCCTTTGGATGAAACATACTCTCCTTGATTTTGATTTGCACTTTGATCATATAAAATATTTTGTGATAATACTAGTACTATACACATGACCAAAAATGCAAATCAACATAGTAAGACCAAGCACATTGAGATTAGATATCACTTTCTTAGAGATCATTTTGAGAAAGGTGATATAGATATTGATTATGTTTCCACGGATTTACAACTAGCCGATATTTTCACTAAACCTCTTGATTTTGCTAGATTTTCGTTTATTTGTGGAGAACTTAATGTTTGTATTATTGAATAGACATGTTTTTCATAACCCTTTTTGATGTATGACAAAAAGGGGGAGAATAAGTTTACATGACAAAAATAAGTTCATTTGGTCTTGGTTCCATATGAATTTATTATGCTTTAATTTTAAGATTTGTTTTATGAATTTATATGTTTTGGTTTTATGAATTCTTGTGTTTTAGTCGTTTTGGTATTTTTGGTATCAAGAGCAATTTTTGTGTTTTATATATTTGTTTCTATTGGTTTCAATATTTGGTGCATCATTTCAATTATTGACATCTAGAGCATATTTTTGTGTTTTATGTATAGCATAATTTGAGGGGGAGTTTTCTCCTCCCTACATTTTTTGTTTAATAGCCTATTTGTTTTGTCATCATCAAAAAGGGGGAGATTGTTGGCCCAAGAGGTTACACTCTCCAATTGTTTTGTGTTTTGATGATAACAAACCAAATAAGTGCTATTTGGTACTAATCATTTGATCAAGATGAGTTTCAGATTTTGTACCATGTTTAGAGTCCATTCGCTTAGCTATTGCAAGAACTTCTAAGTTCCACAAAGCAAGGAAGGCAAATTGCACATCAAGGAAGGATCAAAGAAGAGAAGGCTCTAGCAAGGCATTGGATGGCTCAAAGACTTGAAGATAGCACAAGAAGTCTTCATGTAATTTGTTTTTCAGTTTATAGTTTGTTAAAGAATAGTGGATAGGTTTGAAGCTCTATCACACACGTTTTTGCGCACATGCTCATTCCAAATAATTTCTTATAAATTATACAAAAATATTTTGCATACAAGATTTTGCCTACAGATATATATTTATGTTTTATACTAATCCCTGTTCAAAAGTATTTTTGTTAAAATCAAAATCCTCTTTGTTTTCTTTTAAAATTGACTTTTTGACCTGATCCGGTCGACCGGGCCGGTCGACCGAGTCTGTGTCAGTCTGGTCCGGTCGACCGGACCAGTCGACCGAAGTCCTGGCAGATGCACGTATCCGTGTGCACGTCTGTCGGTCGACCGGGGCGGTCGACCGGACTATTATTTTTGCTCACAGGTTTTATCGGTCGACTGGGTCGGTCGACCGCTCGCCTGTAACGGTCAAATTTTTATACTACCGGTCGACCGGCCCGGTCGACCGATCCGACCGTTTGAACAGTAACGGGCAGATTTTTAAGAGCTGTTTATTTTTGTCTTTTGTGTTTAAAAATTCGTTTAAAGATTTATTTTGAATCTAATATTATTTAATTAGCCTTAAGTTTATTTTATCTCTTAACCTAGCCCTCTCCTATAAATAGGGGTGTTTAGGGAGAGATTTATTACAACATTTTATTGCTAGAAAATTCAAAAGTTTAAGGCTTTCAAGAGAGACTTGTTTCTTGGTTTTTGTGCTGAATTTCTCACTGATTTTCTGAAGGGTTTTTCAAATTCTCTCTGATTTAATTCTCTTTTCTTCACTTACAACAAGAGCTTCATTCCTACTCAATATTCTCTAAGGACCTTTGTAAGGGAAGAGATATTTGAAAGAGAGAGTTTGTGGTCTTTTGACTACCAAGGAAATTACTTGTTCTTGAGATTGTAGGAGTTGGGTACTCCATTGTAATTGTTCTTTGTGATAGTGGAAGTAGCTAGAATCCTTCTGGGGAAGGCGGGGAGTAGAGCTGGGTGCTCGAACCTCGATAACATATCCTTGTGTTTGCGATTGGTTTACATTCTTGCAATCCTTACTCTATTTTGCTTGCACTTATTACTTGCTCATCATATTCATTGTCATACTTACTTGCTTGCATTCATCTTGTGATTGTTGTAACTTTAAATTTTTAATTTGCCCCTTGATTAGCATTGTCACCTATTCACCCCCCCCCCTCTAGGTGACTTTTCATTGGTTGTGTGCATCACTTGTTGATAGCACTTGAGTGTTATTTGCATTAAGTTTTTAAATTCCGCATTTAGTTCATAGATTAGCATTGTCACCTATTCACCCCCCCTCTAGGTGACTTTTCAACCGCTTCCTTCCTCTGGCCCTCCATTTCCAATTAGGGCCCCTTCTGCTTCTTCAGCACCACAGCCAGGTGTTGCAGCTATTGATCCAGAGGAGGAGGCTTCTGATGATGATGAGGATGATGATGATGATGAGGATGTGAAGATGGCTGCAGGTGATGCTGAGGACGACGATGAGGAGGACGATGATGAGGACGACGACGATGAGGAGTGACTTCCCCTTTGATGATGTCAAAAAGGAGGAGAGATATTCATGAGAGACTTCTCTTGGGCTTGTATTGTATCTTGTATTTTGTATTTTGTTATTTTGGACATGTATTTGTGTTTGTGTGGACATGTGTTTTCTATATGTTTTATATGTCTTGTATGAACATGTGAGTTATTTATGGCATGAGTTATCTTTTCTGGCATAGACATGTGTATGGTTGTTTATTATTTGTGCTATTTACCTATGCCTGAGTATCCTTTTATTATATGCATGTGTTGAGGGGGAGCTTCACTTGAAGTCTCCACCCAAAATATTTGTAATAACTATGTATGTTTTGTCATCATCAAAAAGGGGAGATTGTTGGCCCAAAGGCCATTAGCCCGATATTTTGATGATAACAAAACATATTTAGTTATGTGTTTAACAATCTTGTTTAAAAGAATTTCAGGTTTAAAACAAGTTGATTTGATGGCTCCACAATCAAGACTCACAATTTGGACGCCGCTAAAGATTTGCATTCCCAAGCCTAGCACGGTAGAAAAGCTTCGGGATCAAAACATTGAAGAAAAGAATTCAAGATTTGTAATTTACTTTTATTTTTAGATATTTTGTCAAAACCTAGATGATAGAGGTAGAATATTTGGGATTGTCACTCACACACACTTAGTATTGCTTCATGGCTTCAAAAGAAATTTTATATCAGAATTTCTAACTTAGTTTTTAGAAATACCATGTTTTGGAAAAACCATTTTTAGAAAAACAGTTTATCAAAAAAAAAAAGGATTTTCACAAAAAATGATCTAACATGTTTGAGTGTTGATCTATGATCATACTCTTAGTTTTATTAGGTCTAAAACCTTATTTACAAATCCTTAAACCAAAATGCTTTAAACCAAAAATTTCCTTTTCCTTCTTTCCAGACTCTGTTTTAACAGATCTGACAGAGTCCGGTCGACCGACCCAGTCGACCGACGTGCACGACTGTGCATGTGTGCACGTCGGCCGACCGCTCGGATCGACCGGGCACTTGTCAGTGCTCTCTGTTTATTTCGGTCGACCGAGTCGGCCGACCGTTTTTCCCCAACGGTCAGAAATATGACCGTTGGCGGTCGACCGACCCGGTCGACCGGTAGTTGTCAGAAAGTCTGACAGACTCCAACAGCTCTATTTTCTGATAGATTTTTTGTTGGGATCTCACCCCAACGAATCCTTTAAGCTGTGTAGTTGGTTTTTCATCCACTATAAATAGTGGATCATTTCAACATGATAAGACAACAATTTTCAACAAGATTTACAAGTTTTCAAAAGCCTTTCATTTTAGAAAAGATTTTTCATCAAAGCTAAAATTTCCAAACACCTACTTGAAGCAAATCCCTCTACTTTACTCTAGTCATTTTGCACTTCACAATCCCAAGTACTATCTCTACATATTGGTTATAGGATTGTGCTAAGTGAGCTTTTTGTGATCAAGTGTAATCAATTTTCTTCTTGAGCGAAGTTGTAGAGGCATCGGCCTCAAGCGAGCTAGTGTGCTCCAAGTGGTGTTGCGGCATCACGAGAGATAGGACAAGTGTGTCCTTGTATTGGAGATCCTGTGGGATCAACAATAGTGGAAATCCTTCAAGTGTGAAGGCAGGGACGTAGAGCGTGGCTCGAACCTCGGAAACATATCCTCGTGTTTGCGTTTGCTCAAATTTCTCTAAACTCAATCTCTTTATTACTTGCTTTACTTATTGTTTTATATCTTGCAAGCATTTTAATTTGAGCTTATTGTTTTAAGTAGATTTAAATTCCACATTATTGCCATATTTCATATAACCATCACCTATTCACCCCCCTCTAGGTGATTTCAAAGTTAACATTACTTTACTCCATGCTTATTTTTAGTGTTGATGGTTTAAGTGTAGCTTGCACTTGTTAGTTGAATTTGGGTTGTGATGAGTTACATATGGGTCATGCTTTGAATCGCTCTTGAATCAAGGACTAGTGATGGCCAATGATACATGTGAGGCAACTATCACTAAGAGGTTAGCATGTTGATGGAGTCATTAGTAGTTAGTAGCTGTGAGTTTTCTTTCTTTTTTACTTTGTTTTAGACATACAAACTAAATCACAAAAACAATTCTTCTATGTTTTTCACTTCTTTGTTTTCACTGTACACTTCTCTTTTCATTCTTTATTTCTTTTATTTTATTCTTTAAAACTTTGAAGAACTTTTTAATAAAACATGTGAATCAACTGGTAAAGCTTCTATCGCCTCCCGTCTTTGTGGATTAGACTCGTTTTAGCCTTTATGCTATAAGGAAAGTATCGAGGAAGCCAAAGCACACACACTTTAAATATCGATTTCAAAACATACACTTTTTGTGCGCGGTTTTCCCTCGATCATCGGTCTCGATTCCCATTCGTTTGTCTATTGGTAGTTCAACCTCATCCAGATAGCAGTGGTTAGCCCTAAGTCGGATGTACAGACTGATGCTGCTTTAGAGTATGAGTTGTACCAAGCTCTTCAGGAGGCCAAGCGGGGGGATCACTCAATTCAGGCTTCCAGTCTCTACTTTTTGGAGTTTGGGAGGAATTGCAAACCATAGATGTTCCCTTTCCAGATTCCATATCTGTCTTCGCTCTCGAGTTTCAGAAGCAGAGAGAGATCGCCGGAATCTATTCCACTTTGCCATGCAACTTTGTCTTAAATTTGAGGCACTTCATAGCAGTATTCTTCATCATTATCCACTACCCAGCCTTATTGAAGCAGTGGCTTAGTTCACCTCTGAGGAGACACATCTTCGAATATTGTCATCATTATCTGCTCAAGTTTAGTCAATCTTCTCACCCACAGCTCTTGCAGTACCATATCATCCTCCTACTTCTCGTGGCCTACAGAAATGCGAGCCATGCTTTCGTGGAAAATGAACCGAGGACAACAGCCTCGTAGGTTCTCAACTCAGCGGTTCAATGCACGTTTTGTAAACAACTCAACCACTTGATTCCTACCTGCCGTAAACGAGAAAGGATTTATGGTCCATGGGTTCCCAGGTCCTCAGTTGCTGCTTCTGCATCTGCACCAGCTCTGTAGTCATTCGCCAGCTTCCTATCATCTGATCAGCTCTCACAGATTGCCTCATATCTTACTTAGAATCTAGGTATCACTAGAGCATCTTTGACTTCTAATTTCACTGCCATGTCTGTCGCCTTTGGAGATTCTACTCCCTAGATATTTGCTCAGGTGTCATTCACCATATGACCTTTGATCATTCTGTCCTTACAAATTATTTTCCTATTTTTGATTCAACCAATATATATACACTGCTAATGATTCACCTCTTGCAGTCACTCAGTCTGGTAATATTACTCTCACTTCTTATCTGTCGGGTAGACTCACCTTGCCTTCTGTCTTTTGTATTCCTAGACTTACCATGAAATTACTATCTGTTGGCAAACTCATTGATTATAATTGTAACATCTTATTTACACGCACTTCTTGTATATTTAGGATCACACCGGATGAACAATTGGGACAGGACGTAAGGTCAACGACTTATATCAGTGGGGGTCTCTTCATCTTTCTTCATCACGACATCCCGTAGTAAGTCTCTCTATCACCTCCGATTTATGGCATCATCGGTTGGGACATTTATCTACCTCTAGGTTAAAAACTGTCTAATTCTGATATGTTAGGAAAATTTCAGTTTTCTAGCTCGAATAATTGTGAAGGTTGTCATTTTGCTTAATAAATTGTTGTATTTTTTGTCTCTAGCAATCACATGGCTTCAAAATTTTTTGATTTAGTTCACTCTGAATTTGGGAACTAGCTCCTTTCTCCTCTCATTCTGGATATAATTATTATGTTTGTTCTGTTGATGACTACTCTTGATGCATATGGGTTTATCTCATGCAAAATCAATCTGAACTATTACAAATCTATATTGCATTCACAAACATGATTAATACTCAATTTTACAAGCGTATAAAAATTTTCCGATCTGATGGAGCCAGAGAATATCTTTCATCCTCCATGACTACCTTGCTAAAATCTCATAGCACCATTTCTCAACAATCTTGCCCGCACACACATCAACAAAATGGAGTTGCCTAGAGTAAATATAGACATATTCTTGAGGTTATGAGATCATAACTACTTTCTACATCAGTTCCAAAATGTTATTGGACAGAAGCTGTTCTAATTGCAGCTCTGATCATCAACATTACTCCATTCGCTGTTATTGCTACTCTTTCTCCATACACTCGTCTGTATGGCATTCTTTTAATTATTCCCTTCTTTGTACTTTTTGGTGTATCTATTTTGATCTTCTTCCATCTCAGGAACAAGATAAACTGTCCTCCAAAACTAATAAATATATTTTTCTTGGATATAGCTCTGCTCATAAAGGATATCGATGTTACGACCCCATTATCAAACATCTTCGCATTGCCCGACATGTGTCATTCTTTGAAAAAGTTTCTTACTACCATTCTTCTTCCAAAAGGAATCTCTCATTTATTGACACAAGTAAATTCGTGGAGTCTTCGACTCAACCTGTTCCTGTATACACACCTTCTCCACCCATTTATACACCATCTGTCTCACCAATTTCTCAACTCACTGAGTCTTTTTTCTTATCTATGAATGATACTACTACTGATACGCCGCTTATACCTGCTCTAACTTCACAGGGTGATCAGCCTCTTCCTTGTAGAAATCCTCCACGCAACCGTCACCCTCCTGCTCGGTATTGAACTTCAGTTACCATATATTCTCCTAAGTTTTCAGTATTTGTCTCTACTATTAGCTCTCTAAAGGAACCTAAGTCATATTCTGAGGCTGTCAAATCTCCAAAATGGCGACATGTAATGAATGAGAAACTAGCAGCATACCACCACACCTATACTTGTCACATCTTGTTCCCATGCCACCTGACACAAATCCTATAAGCTGCAAATAGATATATAAAATCAAGACCAAATCTGATAGTTCTGTTAAATGGTACAAGGCTCCTCTCATTATTAGGGGATTCACACAGGATGGTATTGAATATAAGGAGACATTTGTTTCTGTGGCCAAAATGGCATTTATTCGCACTCTTATTGCGCTTGCTGCTGCTCGATGGTGGCCACTCTATCAGATAGATGTTAAAAACGCCTTTCTGAATGGTGATCTCTCTGAGGTTGTTTATATGCAGCCTCCTCCAGGTGATTCTGCTCCTCCTGAATATGTATGCAGATTTCGACCAGCTCTTTATGACCTAAAATTGGCGCCTTGCGTTTGGTATGAGCACTTTCGACAGTCTCTCCTATCTGTTGGTTACACACAAAGCATGACTGATTATGCAATATTCTGACACTCCCCATGTATTATACTTCTCATCTTATATGATGATGATATAATTATTACCAAAAGTGATCCTGTCGCTATTGCATCTCTGAAGCGGCATCTTTCAATCTGAGTTTGAAATGAAAGATTTGGGTTTTCTCCACTATTTTTTTGGTATTGAGGTTGCCTACTCCTCTTGTGGCTATCTTCTATCTCAGAAGAAGTACATTGCTGACCTTCTTAAGCGTGCTACCCTGAGTGATCCTGCTACTCCTATATCCTCTCCTGTTTCTACATCTATGGGAGCTTCATCTCAAACTCAGACATGATGATGTTACTCCATTACCGCAGCCTACACGATACCGAGAACTAGTGGGATCTCTTATATATCTTTCTGTAAGATATTTCTCAGGTTGTTCATGTCCTCAGTCAGTTTGTAAGTGCTCCGACATCAGTTCATTATGCAGCATTATTTCATGTGCTTTGTTATTCCGTAGCACCATCTCTCGATCATTACTATACAGTTATGATTCGTCTCTTTCTCTAAGAGCTTATTCTGATGCTGGATGGGCCAATGATCTGGACACACGCCGTTCCCACCATAGGCTTCTACATTTTTCTGGGTTCCTCTCTCATTTCTTAGCATAGCAAGCGTCAGGATGTTATGTCTTGATCTAGTATCGAGGCTGAATATCGTGCTATGGCTGATACAACTTTAGAGTTCGGTGATTATGTGACCTCCTGTGCGATATAGGTGTCTCTGTGGTTGCTCATGTTCCCATGCATTGTGACAACAAGAGTACCATTGCTATCACCTCCAAACTTGTCTTTCATGATCTCCCAAAACATATTAAGATCGACTATCATATTACTCGTCAGGAATATGAAAAAGGCAGGATCACTCTTCCCTATGTTTCTTCTGGAGCTCAGTTGATTGATTTATTCACCAAGGCACAAACTCAACTCAGTTTCGTGAGATTTTGTTCAAACTCTCGATGTTTAATCCACCATGAGTTTGAGGGGGTGTTAGATACCCTTATCCAACATGTGATACATTGTATTTAGACATGTATATAAACATATGATACATTATTTCTAAACATGTGTATTTTCATATAGACATGTGATAATTGTATCTATACATATATACTTTTTTATTTCCCTCTCCACTTGTGTGTGTATGTGTGTGTGTGTGTGTATGGGGTTACTGTACCTCAGCCGGCAGGCTGAGAGAGTTTCTCAGCCGGCGGGACGTGGCTGAATATATGCCACATATCGGCCGCAGAGTGTAGGCGTCAAAAAAATCAAAAACGATCCCGCCTAAACAATCGTGAAACAAATTGACAAAAATACCCCTTTTTAATTCTAAACTGGAATAACTTTCAATTTTATATGACAATTGCGACACAGTCGCAGTCACTAGTCGCTATAACGTCTGCGACCCTAGTCGCATTCTATCGTACAGCAATGCGACCTCCTTCAGTACTGCGACCAAAGTCGCAATCTTCTTTCGCATGCCTTATGTATTAATGAAAGTAATTAATATTCTTTCTACCATGATACAACAACAGTCTAGAAAAAAGAGATGCAATAATGTTAATATCGATAAAGGAACGCATTCTATCATACAGCAATGTGACCTCCTTCAGTACTGCGACCAAAGTCGCAATCTTCTTTCGCATGCCTTATGTATTAAATGAAAGTAATTAATATTCTTTCTACCATGATACAACAACAGTCTAGAAAAAAGAGATGCAATAATGTTAATATCGATAAAGGAACGCATTCTATCGTACAGCAATGCGACCTCCTTCAGTACTGCGACCAAAGTCGCAATCTTCTTTCGCATGCCTTATGTATTAAATGAAAGTAATTAATATTCTATCTATCATGATATAACAACAGTCTAGAAAAAAGGAAAGATGTGCACCATGCGTAATCTAAAGATATAGGCAAACAATTCTATAAAAAGTTAATTTCTACTTCAAGCATTAAACCTCTGGCAAAAAGAAACTCTTCGGATTCTCCCGCAATAAATCTTCAATTAAATATTTAATTTTTTTTACCACTTCCTACCATACTCAACCCTCACCTGTAACAATTATTATTACTATTCATGTTCTTCCACAATATTGACCTTTATATAATGCTTGTAACTAATATATTATCTCATACCTAAAAACTATATTTTTGCTCTTCCTTTTCAATTTGATTTCAAAAAACTTCCACAAAACAATTCATTCTTGAATCATGTCTTCCCCATCTTCTTCCTCTGAACACTTAGATTTCAACTTCAATCGTTCCCCCACTGGTCTTTTTTCTTCAGAATATTCTAGTGAATCTGATACCAGTCTGGACTTCACTCCTTTTGACTATCTCACTACATCAAATAATGTATTAACTGATCCTCCTATTCATGAGGATAATGAAGATTTCATGTGGGTTAGTGAGGAAGACATTATTCCTCTGCCACTTGACGGAGACATGCTTGATGAAAGCATATCCTCTGATGCTGTAGGCTCGCTTTCTGGCAACGGGTCAGACGAAGAACTTGATAGAGACGATCCATTCTGAAAGTTTATCGGTGAAACAAAAAACCTCAAAAATAGGAAGATGATGAGGAAATAAGTGATGAACAGGAAGAGCAGAAGAATGAAGACGACGAATCTACTTATGATGGTGATAATGACGAGGATTAGGATTTTATTTTGTCTTCTTTTAAAAGCTTTTAATTCTGTTTTTTCTGTTTTTTTGTAAGGTCTCTTTCTCACTAGATTAACTTATAAGCTCTTTTAATTACATATGAAATTGCGACTGCTGTTCTTAAACACTGCGACCATAGTCGCAGTGCTAGGTCTCTTTCTCACTAGATTAACTTATAAGCTCTTTTAATTACATATCAAACTGCGACTGCTGTTCTTAAACACTGCGACCATAGTCGCAGTGCTGGGTCTCTTTCTCACTAGATTAACTTATAAGCTCTTTTAATTACATATCAAACTGCGACTGCTGTTCTTAAACACTGCGACCATAGTCGCAGTGCTACTACGCATGCAATAAGTAAAAATAATTCATACTTTATAAGCAAAACATATAAAAACATACGTAAACTGCGACTATAGAATCAGTACTTATTCACCGTTATTACATTTAACTTAGCAAAAAAAAAATCATCAAGAAAAAATGCAGTAGAGTGTACTGCGACTATAGTCGCAGTCCAGAATCGCATACTATATGTAAAAACCAATTTAATAGTTCATAGGAGGATCAGACAACAATCAGAAATTAAGAACAAAATATATAAAATAAATACGTAAACTGCGATTATACTATCGCTCTCGTTAAGTACTGCGACCATAGTCGCGATAATGCGACCATAGTCGCAGTCCAGGATCGCATACTATATGTAAAAAAACATTTTAATAGTTCATAGGAGGAACAGACAACAGTCCGAAATGAAGAAAAAAAAATATAAAATATAAAAATATAATAAACTATACATATCCTCTGTCTTTCACCGACATAGTAGCTTTTCATAAGGAGTATCTAGTAATTTAACTTCTTCCTATAAGCGGGCCGCAAGTTAGTGGCGCTTCAATCTTGAGCCACGTCACCGCAGGCTGACAGAGTTCTCTCAGCTGCAGGCTGATATACATTTTTCTCTCTCTCTCTCTCTCTCTCTCTCTCTCTCTCTATATATATATATATATATATATATATATATATATATATATATATATATATATATATATATATATATATATTTCTTCTTCGCTAAATTATCATCGTGCAATCATCTCCTTGCATTGTATTGATGGATGTCTAGTTGCTTGAGTTTGTTCCCCGTCTCTGAAATCAATCAAATTCTTCTTCTTTCTATAAACGCAAGAATGCGGATCCCGGCACGTGGAAACAAAGCCCCTGCACCGCGCCGCCCCGGCCTGCAAAATCTGCAAGCTACTTCGGATAAGCCCACTGAAATCTGAGTCACAATGAACCTTCACAAAATTGTCAATAGCCTCTGGATTGTAAACTCAGGCCATTACATGATACATACACGCCCATCAATAATTCAACTTACAATCTCCATTTGACGATTATGATTCACAGGAGAGGAGTGTTACCGGTAGCCCGTCGGTTCTTCCTGCGCTTTACCATAACGCCGTAAGGCCATCTCCAACCCACGCTAAAAATAGCGTGGGTTGGCTTGCAAAGAAATGGCGTGGGGTCCAACCCCACGCCATTTCGTACCCGGCATTTTGCCGGTCTACAGTGCTGCGCCAGAATTGGCGCAGCACTGTAGCACCCGGCAAAATGCCGGGTGCCTTTTTTTTTTTTTTTTTTTAATTTTAGTTTAGTTTTAAATTTAGATTTTTTGTTTTATATTTTAGTTTTAGTTTTATTTTAGTTTTAGATTTTAGTTTTAGTTTAGTTTTAAATTTAGATTTTTTGTTTTAATTTAGATTTTTTTTTATTTTAGTTTAGTTTTAAATTTAAATTTAAATTTAGTTTACTGTAGCACCCAGCACTGAAAGTTAATTTAAATTTTAGTTTTTATATTTTTGTATTTTATTTAGTTTTTATATTTTAATTTTTTAATTATTTGTTTTTAAATTTATAATTTTACTTTGTTTAATTCAATATTTTATAATTTTATATTTTATTTAGTTTCTTAATTTCATAAATAAAAATATTAATTAATTATTAAAGTTAAATATTAAACATTATATAAAATTATTAAAAGTTAAATACATTTTAAAATATTTTAATAGTATTACGCAATTTACTTAAATTATCATATAATATGTTGATAATTAAAATTTGATACAATAAAATAATAATAATAAAAAATATGTAGAGAATATTCCATTTGGAGTGAAAAAATGGAGTGATGGTTGGAGAGGTTTTTGTTGAACCCTCCATTTTGGAGTGAAAGTACACTCCAAAATGGAGGGGGTGGTTGGAGATGCCCTAACTCTTGGGTCACCGTGATCTTGTATGGTTCCTCGATCCTGAGAGCACGATGAGTTGTCCAATCATGGAGGCAGATATGTATGATCCCAAACGACCCGACAGATGGGCCCCACACCCATCATCACCACCCATCCCCAAAAATCAAATGGCCATTTCAAAAATTCAGAGCTCCTCCTTCGGCTTCATCCCCCGCCATTGTGCCCCAAGTGATAGTCCAAACGACAAAACGGCCCACAGGAGAAATAATACATGCGCAAACCAACATTCAAACGCTACAATCTATAAATAAAGTGTCAATCTACACAGCTAAGTTTTGTTTGTTGCACAGAGAGAAGAAAAAAAGCGGGCGAGCGTGCCACCTCGATCAAGCCAAGGGCCCCCTCAATTTGAGCTCAATTTAGTTCTTCCAACTTTTTTGTGCATTTTTTCACTCACAGGAGAAAGATGAGAATGAGAAAGCTGTGCCTGAATTTAGACAGAGAGGATAGGCTTGACACAGTTCTTGAAGTCCCAATCCCTGAGGAAATATTCGCCTCAGCTGCCAACACCTCGCGGAGTGGCGGCGGCAAGACGGGCTGCATGCCGTGGGTGCGGTCTCCGCACGGCGATCACCGGGCCCCGCAGTCCCCCGCCGGCCGCGGCACCGAGCTGCAACTCATGCTCGGCGTCCTCGGAGCCCCGCTCGTCCCGCTGCCCATCCAGTCTCAGCACTCCATCAGCAGTGGGCGCACCAAGGAAGATCCAATTGTTAGTGCTAACTAGTCAGGTCCTGCTACTTGCGCTTGCAACTTGTTTTGTAACCAGTTTTAGCGAATGCAGGATATCTCGATGGCGAAATACATCGTGCAGCAGTACATTGCGGCGACTGGGGGAAGTCAGCACTGAACTCGGTTACCAGCATGTATGCGATGGGGAAAGTTCGGATGGTGGCCTCGGAGTTCTGCAACAGAACGAGCAGCAACAACAGTAAGAAGGCAACCAAGTGTGTCACAAGAGACCCGCCCTGTGGTGCTTGGAACTGATTGTGTCCGGGTGCAAGCTGAGCGCCCGAGCGATGGCCGGATTGCATGGAGGCAGATGCCGTGGCAGCAGTCTCACGCTTCCCGAGGACCACCGAGACGTCTCCGGCGAACAACTCAGGTGCGTTTAAAAAGTTTCACGTGGTCTTACATATTCCGCACAAATCTCGGTGTGATTTTCTAGCAGGTACCTGTCACTTTTAACAAAGAAGTGATGGAATGATTGATGCACACTTTTATTATAGATCAAGTATTGCAAGCGCCTAACAATCAAAAGCATTATGCCACGGTGCCACTGCAAGACAGTTCACAAAGTCTTTTGACTGTTGGAAGAATATTTATGTGAATCTTTGAATTGAATTACGGCGAGATACGTTGATCGAATCAATTGGATGATGGTTGGAGTGTGTTCTCCTTCCATTGGGGATGAACGTGGTATATTCACATGTTCAATTCCGACTTCGAATGAATGAGATATTCAAGTCTAAAGATTGCCTAATTCAAAACCAAAATGGGACTAAAGGTAGTTAAAGGTATTTAGTCCCACATTAGCCATGGGATGAAAGTTCTTAGTGTTTAAATAGAGAAAATTGAGAATAAAGGGCGTGCCCTTTGGGTACTTGGAGTTTTCGCGCGCGATTGGGAGGGAACCATGCCCGCACATGCACGCGCCGCCGCTCGGCAGCGGCGGCGCCAAGGTTCGGGTTCCCTACCCGGCCTATTTCTTTTTGAATCGGGCCTCACGGATATGGGTTGCGAGCATACCCGCTCCGCTATCCGAACCGCACCGCCAACGGACCTCCGTTTTCTCATTCTAAGACACACCAACAGCAAGAAAGAAATCTCCTTCTAAAGGAGATTCTCTCTCTCTCTCTCAGTCTTGAAGTGACTTCCAACGGGAAGTGGGAAATTCAGTTTCTGAAGCGACTTCCAAAAGAGATTCTGCCTCCTCCAAATTAAAGGCAAATATTCTCCCGAAATTTGTCTTTGTCCCGCTGCTTCAACAATCCTGTGATGGTACTGGTTAACTATGGTTCGACCGTACGGTGATTTGGTAGTGCTATTCAAATACCGTGAAGGAGTGTTGTATCTTGAGAGACCAGAGTCCAGTAACCCGTTAGCACCGGTGCGGGGGACGTAATTGTCTTAAGGAGATTCGCTTTAAGCGTTCCTCACTCCAAGTACTGTATAAGTGAATTAATTTCTTTATACAGGGGATATACTGATATTCAGTATATTGAGACTGATTTATATCAGTTTAATTGGTGTTTAACCAAAGAAGAAAATTAAAAGGTGGTTCTTAAATTAAGGAACGTTCTATTGAACGGAAAACCTCCCACCTGATATTTACCGACCTGGCCAATTAGATTGTTGATATTTCAGTGATATTGATTAGTTGTCAGATTGATCTCAGAAACCAACAATCTTAAGACAATTACGTATTAAAGTTTCTTACTTCTGTTCTGCTTGAACTTGCAGAAAATGTCTGAGACTAATCAACATAGCTCTAGCAACGCACCAAACATGTAGTTACAAGCTTTGATGCCTACTCCACTTCCTAACCCGAAGCCGGAGAAGTTAGGAAAATTTGACGGCACAGAATTCAAGAGGTAGCAACAGAAGATGCTCTTCTACTTGACCACTCTTCATCTGGCCAAACTCCTGCAAGAAGATCCACCAGAACCCGGAACTGATCGGGACTCAGTCCTTGCAGTCGATGCATGGACTCAAGGTGACTTTCTTTGCCGAAATTATGTTTTAAATGGACTAGATGACTCACTTTGCAATGTCTACAGTCCTATCACAACGATAAAGAAGTTATGGGCCAGTCTTGACAAGAAGTACAAGACTGAGGATGCTGGTACTAAGAAGTTCGTCGTAGGACGATTTCTGGAGTACAAAATGATGGACAGCAAGACTGTAATCAGTCAGGTGCAAGAGTTCTAACTTATCTTGCATGAGATAGAAGCCGAAGGTATGATTCTACCTGAAATTTTTTAGGTTGCTACTATCGTGAAGAAACTCCCACCTGCGTGGAGAGATTTCAAGAACTACCTGAAGCACAAGCGAAAGGAGCTAAAGTTGGAAGATCTCATTGTGAGGCTTCGAATCGAGGAGGATAACCGAAAGTCTGAGAAAAGGAACAGTAAGAACTCCTATGAAGCCAAAGCTAATGTGATCGAAGACTCAAAGGAGAAAGCGTCTACTTCCAAAAGTTTAAAGCGGAAGAAGACTTCTCAGGGATACAAAGGCAAGGTCCAAGAAGGCAAGAACATGCGCTTCAAGGGAACCTGCTACATCTGCAACAAAGAAGGGCATAAGGCGAATGAATGTCGCAGCCGTCTCAAAAAGAACAAGAAGAGCCATCCACAGGCAAACCTGACCGACTATGCGTCGCCAAGCCTTTCAGCTGTGGTGTTAGAGGTAAATCTGACAACCAACAATAAGGATTGGTGGGTAGACACTGGGTCTACTCGACACTCTGCTCTGAGAAATTATTATTCTCTGAATATCAAAAAGTAAAGTAAGATGAGCAACTATTCATGGGAAACTCAGCCGTCTCAAAGGATGAAGGAAAAGGCAAGGTCATCCTGAAATGGACATCTGGAAAAGAGCTTACTCTGAACGATGTGCTACATGTTCTAGATATCCGCAAGAATTTGATCTCTGGATCAATACTTAGTAAGAAAGGATTTAGAATGATTTTTGAATCAGATAAATTTGTACTTACTAAGGGAGGGATGTATGTGGGAAAGGGTTATCTTGTTGATAGACTTTTTAAAGCCAATGTTGCAGTGGTAGATAAAAAATCTGTGTATTTATATCCGAAGCTTATAAATAAAGAAAAATCTTCTGTTTATTTGCTTGAATCTCCTATTTTATGGCATGCTAGATTAGGGCATGTAAATTACAAGTCTTTAAAGAACTTGTCTAATTTAGGATATATTCCTAAACTCAACTTGGAAGAAATTTGCAAGTGTGAGATTTGTGTTGAGGCCAAGTTAGCAAAAAATTCATTTCACTCAATTCATCGAAATACAGAACCTTTAGGGTTAATTCGTAGCGATCTGTGTGACTTGAAGTTTATGCCAACTAGATGGGGTAAAAAGTATTTTATTACTTTTATTGATGACTGTACAAGATACTGTTATGTGTATCTTTTAAATAGTAAGGATGAGGCAATAAATATATTTATAACATATAAAGCCGAAGTTGAGAATCAACTCAACAAGAATATCAAGATTCTAAAATCCGATAGAGGCGGAGAATATGAATCAAATGATTTTAGTGAGTTATGTGCTAAATTTGGTATAATCCATCAAATAACAGCACCATATACTCCTCAGCAAAATGGAATTGCTGAACGGAAGAACAGAACTTTGAAGGAGATGGTCAACTCCATGCTCGTAAGTTCTGAAGCTCCGCAGAACTTGTGGGGGGAAGCTCTATTAACTGCAAATTATATTCTAAATAGAGTACCCCACAAGAAACTTGGTCTTATACCATTCAACTTATAGCATGAAAGGACACCTTCCTACCATTACCTCAAAATGTGGGGTTGCCTTGCAAAGGTGCTAGCACCATTACCTAAAAAGACCAAGTTGGGAGCAAAAACTATAGACTGCATATTCATAGGCTATACCTTGAATAGTAGTGCCTACAAATTTCTGGTTCATAAATCAGAGATACCAGATATTCATGTAAACATGATTATCGAATCTAGAGATGCTGTGTTCTTTGAAGATATTTTTCCATATAAACGGGAAACAGATAAGACTTCTGGGAAAAGAACACATGAGATGGAGTTCAGGGATGAAAGCCCCAAGGAACCGATTGTTAGTGCGAAAATTGAACCAAGAAGAAGTCAGAGATCTAGAATCTCAAAATCTTTTGGTCCAGATTTCATAGCATACGCTATTGAAAGCGAGCCTCAAACATTTAAAGAGGCTATGTCAACCCTAGAAGCACAAATGTGGAAAGAAGATATAAATAGCGAAATAGAATCCATACTAAGTAATCATACTTGGGAATTAGTAAACTAGTCTCCTGGCAGTAAACCAATTGGGTGTAAGTGGATTTTCAAAAGAAAATTAAAACCCGATGGATCTATTGATAAGTACAAGGTTAGATTGGTAGCCAAGGGTTATCGACAAAAGAAGGACTTGACTACTTCGATACTTATTCACCAGTAACAAGAATAACATCCATTCGGATGTTGATTGCAATTGCAGTATTGCATAACTTAGATATCCATCAAATGGATGTCAAGACTGCATTCTTAAATGGTGAATTAAATGAAGAAATATATATAGAGCAACCTGAAGGATTTATAGTCAAGGGCTAAGAACACAAAGTGTGTAAATTGGTAAAATCCTTATACGGTCTAAAGCAGGCTCCAAAACAATGGCATGAGAAATTTGATAGTGTCATGATCAAAGATGGATTCACTATCAATGAATGCGATAAGTGTGTTTACACTAAAACAGTTGGAAATGCATGTATCATTGTTTGTCTTTATGTAGACGACATGTTGATACTTGAGACTAATATTGAAATTATTAAGTCCACTAAAAGAATGTTATCCAACAGTTTTGACATGAAAGATCTGGGGGTTGCTGATGTAATTTTAGGAATTAAAATCACCAGAACACCAGATGGAATCAGTCTATCTCAATCTCACTACGTGGATAACATGATAGAAAGATTCAAGGATCATGGGATAAAGGAGAATACAAATCCTTTCTCCCACACGTCCACCTTCATAAGAATACAGGAACCGGAATACGCCAGTTGGAGTATTCTCAGATTATCGGAAGTCTAATGTATTTGATGAATTGTACTAGACCCGATATTGCTTACGTTATAAGCAAGTTAAGCAGATACACTAGTAATCCTAGTGATCAACATTGGACTGCTCTACTACGAGTATTGGGTTACGTATCATATACCAAGGAATATGCCTTGAGATATGGACAGTATCCACCTGTACTTGAAGGATACAGTGATACTAATTAGATTGCAGATTCTGAGGAATCAAAATCAACTAGCGGATACGTATTTACTCTAGGAGGAGCAGTGGTATCTTGTTAAGCAAACATGTATTGCCCGTTCCACTATGGAATCAGAATTCATAGCCTTAGATAAGGCCGGAGAAGAAGCAGAATGGCTTCGACAATTTTTAGAAGATATACCATTATGGCAAAAGCCAGTGCCCGCTTTATGTATACACTGCGATAATCAAGCAGCTATATTTAGGGCACAAAATGTTATATACAACGGTAAGTCTAGACATATTCGTCGTAGACATAATACTGTTAAGCAGTTGCTCTCAAATGGAATTATCTCTATTGACTTTGTATCGTCAAAAGATAATTTAGCGGATCCGCTTACTAAGGTTTAAGTAGAGAACGTATAAACTGCGTATCGAGGGGAATGGGTCTAAAAGCCTAACCTTACCGAGTCAGCTTAATGGAAACCTCACTTAGCGACTGAAGATCCCACGGACTAAGTTCAAGAGGAAAAACTAGTTATGATTGACTCAGCAAATAAGCACTTGGGAGCTTGACTCCAATTCATTCCTAAGGTGCACATAAGTGCTTTTCTACAAGTGGATTAAGGATAAACTTAACGCTTTTAATGATGCCTATATCTTTTTACTAAACAAGTGGAGTAGAGTAGACTACTCTTAATAGGACGATCACCTATGTGAGTATAGAGTTGGGTCGGCTCTTTGAGAATTTCTATGGAGCCTGTTATTCCCTAAAGATACTCTCTGAAACTAAGAATGTCCAGGGCCAAAATGAACATAACCGAGAACCAAAGTTGATTTGGAAAGTCACTGTGTGAAGTTTGTTGACTTGACTTACACTAACAGCTAACAGTTCAAGACCTAGTTCACTGATTAGCCAGTAAGGCCTTCCTTGAATCTCCATTCATTGTGGGGGATTGTTGGAATATGAAGAATATTTATGTGAATCTTTGAATTGAATTACGGCGAGATCCGTTGATCGAATCAATTGGATGATGGTTGGAGTGTGTTCTCCTTCCATTGGGGATGAACGTGGTATATTCACATGTTCAATTCCGACTTCGAATGAATGAGATATTCAAGTCTAAAGATTGCGTAATTCAAAGCCAAAATGGGACTAAAGGTAGCTAAAGGTATTTAGTCCCACATTAGCCATGGGATGGAAGTTCGTAGTGTTTAAATAGAGAAAATTGAGAACAAAGGGCGTGCCCTTTGGGTACTTGGAGTTTTCGCGCGCGATTGGGAGGGAACCATGCCCGCATATGCGCGCGCACCGCCGCTGGCGGCGGCGGCGGCCGGCCGGCCGGTGCTGATGTTCGGGTTCGGGTTCCCTACTCGGCCTAGTTCTTTTTGAATCGGGTCTCACGGGTATGGGTTGCGAGCATACCCGCTCCGCTATCCGAACCGCACCGCCAACTGACAGTTGCAACGGTTCAGACCGAACCGTTGCAACTGTTGGATGGGTTCGGACCAAACTGCCCCTCCCGGAGGGGTATAAATAGCGCTTTGTTTTCTCATTCTAAGACACCAACACCAACAGCAAGAAAGAAATCTGCCTTCTAAAGGAGATTCTCTCTCTCTCTCTCTCAGTCTTGAAGTGACTTCCAACGGGAAGTGAGAAATTCAGTTTCCGAAGCGACTTCCAAAAGAGATTCTGCGAAAATTCGTTCTGAAAGAGGGCTCAGAAAATTCAACAGATTCTTTAATAGAATTGTTGTCTGAATCTGAGACTTCCGAAGAAGAATATTCTTCAACCTTCCTTCTTCCTCTACAGTGGGTGCTCCTCTAAATTAAAGGCAAATATTTTCCCAAATTTATCTTTGTCCCGCTGCTTCAACAATCCTGTGAAGGTACTGGTTAACTACGATTCGACCGTACGGAGATTTGATAGCGCTATCCAAATACTGTGAAGGAGTGTTGTATCTTGGGAGACCAGCGTCCAGTAACCCGTTAGCACCGGTGCGAGAGACGTAATTATCATAAGGAGATTCGCTTTAAGCGTACCTCACTCTAAGTACTGTATAAGTGAATTAATTTCTTTATACAGAGGATATACTGATATTCAGTATATTGAGACTGATTTATATCAGTCTAATTGGTGTTTAACCAAGGAAGGAAATTGAAAGGTGATTCTTAAATTAAGGAACGTTCTATTGAACAGAAAACCTCCCACCTGATATTTACCGACCTGGCCAATTAGATTGTTGATATTTCAGTGATATTGATTAGTTGTCAGATTGATCCCAGAAACTAACATTGACACCAACCACTTATTCCCGAATTTTAGATGATCATTTCGCATTGACAGGGTCTTGATCCAAGGTCCAGTGCAGACTTGTTCTGCAACGCAGTTTGCATTAGTGACAGGGCGGCAGTCAACGGCGAGGACTGCTTCGTGCTCAGGCTGGATGCTGAGCCGACGACGCTACGGGCACGAAGCAGCGGCAATGTGGAGATCATCAGGCACACTGTATGGGGCTACTTCAGCCAGAGAACTGGCCTGTTAGTGCAACTGGATGACTCTCACCTGCTCGGAATGAGAGCCGCAAACAGTAAGTGTCTACTGGGAGACCACCATGGAGTCGTTGATTGAGGACTACCGGTTCATTGATGGCATCAACATTGCGAACTCTGGGCGGACCTCCGTGTCTCTGTTCAGGTTCGGTGAGACCAGCGACGGGCACACGAGAATGAGGATGGAGGAGTGCTGGACTGTCGAAGAGGTTGATTTCAACATACAAGGTCTTTCCATGGACTGCTTCTTGCCTCCGGGCGATCTCAGGGAAGCGAAGGAAGGTTGCAATGTGGCACTGAAGAAAGCGCGTCCGCCGGTCAAAGTTCAGGCAGCAGTGGTCAGGCTCGGTCCTTCTAAGGTTGCTGCAGTTGACATCAATGATGATGATGATGAGTCGGATTCATCAGAGGAGGAAGATGAGAATCTATGACATGTTTGCTTCCCTTTGTTTCTGTAAACATAGAAACTATGTAAAAATTTTGAATTTGTGTGATGATAGCTAGAAAATTGTTCAGCAGTAGAATCTGATCAGATAAATGGAGCTTATAATGCTCTGAACTGCTTCACTGCATCTCAAATTGTAGGTATGCATTATCTAATTACATTACCTCGGGATCATATTCTGATTCAAACACAATGTTGTGGTACTCTTAATGCACACAAATAAACCTGCGATAAAACATGAAACAGTAAGCAATTCAATGAAACTGAACTTGTATTTAAAAGTTGAAAACACAAACGCTAATGATACAGAAAATTACAGATAAGAAACCTGATAACAGAATAATTTGTAGAGCAAAGTCATCCAAACAAAAACTCCACAAATTCAAAAAATTGCAGATATATGTGGAAATTTGATGTAGAATGTTTAATCCATGTATAAAAGTAGATGTTTCATGTTTCACTCATATGATCAATGGACTAACAGATTCAAAGGCACACTGACATTTCAATATCCATTACTATATGTAAAAGGGTCGGTATTTTCACACGATTATGTACAATTATTCTGTCCCAATAACATTAATAGAAAATATTTCAAAAGACAAATGATCTACTAAATTTAGTAGTCAGCAGGAGGATACCAGCTTGCTTCCAACTCTTGGAGGGAAGGCTTGTGACTCCTTTGTTCCTTTATGCACTTGCAGACTAAATACATTCGATCCAAAGAATGAGGTGAGGACTCCACTGATTTCATAAGGGGGGTTAAGATCTTCTAACTGGAGAAAGAGGAGGACAATTTGGTACATAGCTTGTAGGAGCTCCAGTTTTGTTTTTTTCAGAAGCAACGCTTGTATAATCAGAAGAGGACTGTTCCCCAATACTTCGAGCTTTCATCGAGTAATACAACCCTGAGAGAGTGTCAGGCTTCCTGCTGTGAAGGATTGCAATGGACATAGCAAATGCTTGTACTAAAGCAATAGATGGCCCAAACTCGATTGTGTAAACCCCCTCAGTATAAGCAGTCAGCCTGAAGGTATACTTGTTTTCTATATCTTCACCCTGAAAGAGAGATTATTGATCTAAGTGAACACATTAAAAGAATATAAGTATACAATAAGAATTAAGATCAATCTAAATGGCGAACCTGAGGGAACAATTCAATTCCATGAGTCCCATCTGCTGAACAAGCTGGGGATGAACTAGAGCTCCTGCTACTCTCTTGAATCTTGTCTGTTAGAATTGTTAGCGTGCAACCCTCATCCCAACCTTCACAATCACAAGAACCTCCTGTTTTCCATCTCTCGATTAAAGGTGTGGGCTCTCCTGTAGATGAAATGCCATGAATCCCTTTAGGGAGAATTGCGAAAACACTGGCTAGGCCTGACTTCTTATTGCTCTGTACATCACTGTTTTCTGGCCTTTCACTTGGAACCTGAAGAACAATAGCCGCAAGCTCGCTGCTAAATAGAGAATTAACACATCCGTGAGTTGTTGCCGCTAGTTCCCTGCCGAACAAAACAAACTCTCTCATGACAAAATAGTTCTCGGAACCAATGCTGGTAGACATAGAAGAAGAAACCTGCATCTGGCCAACGACGTTATAGACTAAATCGTGCTTCTTACTCTTGTTTCCTTGGCCCATCAAAATCCCACCTTTCTTTTTATTTCTTGAGCAGTAAATATAGTATAAATGCAACTGAAATCATTCTTCTGTGATATGCTTCCTTTCCCCATTGTAGCAGCGAGAATGTCATTATCGTTGGCAGAGAACACAAAAAGAGGAAGTCCACTCTTCCAGGCAAGTTTGAGAAGAGCTTGCCTTGTTGATACCCCTTGCTTCTCGGCCTGAACTGAACAACCAGCCTCAGTGACCTGGCTCGGCAAGTCGTATGGTTCATCTGCTGATTTTAATTCAACCCGAATTGGAAGCTTATCCCCATTGCTTACTCCTCGAGCTTGGTGACTGGTTAAGCCCGTATCTGGGCCACAAAAATGAATCTGGTCCTTTGACTTCAATAGTGGATCAAGTATCCTCCGCAGTGGACTGCGCTTACTTCTGCTACTAGAGGCTGCATTTTCTTCTCGTGAATTGTCTGAACAAAAAGCTTGTTTCATCTCTTTCCCTGGTGAACCTTCTCTCAAACTAGAATTTCTGATCCGATTCAGACCAGCACTCAAAAGACGGTGAGGTGTTACACTGTCTCTACTTCTGCTATGAGAGGTTGCATTATCTTCATGGGAATTACTTGAAATGGTAGTTTGTTTTATCTGTTTCCCTGATGAACCTTCCGTCAGAGTAGAACTTCTAAACATATTCAAACCTGCATTTAGTAGACGGTGAGGTGACAATTCTCTTCGCGGTGCAGCTGTTGCTTTCAGTTCGCCGCGACCAGATTTATCAGCCATATAGGAAACAGATTTTTCTGGTAAACTTTCAGTAGATTGGCCAAGCTTCATACGCTTGCCTTGCATGCTTGCAGGTACAAGAATTTCATTTTCAGACAGCAAGGCGCTAGAAACAGAAGGCTCATCAATCTGACTGATAGAAGGAAGTGGGCACGAATAAGGAATGTGCGGAGTTTGGTTATTGAAATGGTAGTCACTCGGAGGAAAGTTTCCTGAAAAGCTCTTTCTGCTTACTTCTGCAGACCTATTACTCACTGCAGCAGAATCATAGCTAATGCGCCTTGCATGTTCACTCTCTTGAAGATGGTCCCATACACCATTGACCACCAAACACTGGTCTTGTAGCCAATCTTCAGCGAAGTGCAGATTACCAGGAAAACTTGGTTGTTCATGGTTCTGAAACTTCTCCTCTCCTCTTGATCTACCAATTTGTGACTTGACCTTGTTACACGCAAAATCTGGGATCTCATTAGCTTTTGACTTAGAAGATGAACTGCCAATATCTGGATGTTGAGGCTTATCGACGGAAATGTTTTTCATATGCGAATATTTCATCTCACCTTTTCCTGATGGCCTACTGTGTGAAGTTTTTGAATCAGGATTGCTCATGTTTTGCACAGAAGTTTTTTCATTTACTAATCCAGTTTGTCGACCATCATTGGGGGAATTCTGATGAACATTCAATGTAGGAGACTGCTTCCCTTGAGCAAGAGGGCTATCAGTGCCTCTAGTGGACTGTGAAGATGATCTGAAGGTAGAAAATGCTGCTGATGATGATGAATTGGTACAGGATGGAGGATCTTTCCCTCTCCTGTTGGCCACTTGTTTCTGAAGGTATGTCCATTTCTCAAGGCGCCCCCAGTCAAGAACTCCAAAATTCAGTGCCTTGCTCTGAATACTGTCGCCGTTATCCAAACGCTGGAGATAACTCGGAACACTTGACATATATTTTACCACATCATCACCTCCTGTCACTTTCCCACTTGGCCATGGCTTATGATGATTTCCCGAAGGAATCACTGGAGTGGAGTTTCCAATGCCAATTTCATCAGCTGTGGCAGCGTGTTGATCTGGATCATTATGTTCAATTCCCTTTCCAGGTTTCAAGTGTTTTCTTTCTCCAAGGGGTGATACTTTCTCATTTGGTAACCTACATTCCTGATACTGAAGAGACTTTTTCACCTGTGCATGAGAATTCACTTGTGCGATCTCGCTATGCTCAGCTTCATCTGCCTGTGATTGGGAAGGCATGATTACCAATTTGTGCAATTTTCAACCATCCAGAGTTGCCTCGAATAAGTTCCTTGTTGACTTTTGTATGGAAAATAGTTCCTTTCTTGATTCTAAAAAAGATAGAAGAGGTTAAAATAGCGAATCAGGTTATGGGCTAATCCAGAAAAATATGAACAAAGGGAAAATTCAAGAGCTAAGCTTTACATGAATTTGGCTAAACATCATCAGTGCTAATACAACAACAAGATGAGTTCAACAACTAAAAATCTACAACGAAAGATTAAACACCCACACGTGCATGCCTGCACATACACGCGCGTGCGGCACACACACACACACCGACACACACACACAAACACACAAAAAAACAAAAATGCGTGCACGCACATATGCACACTCACACAAACATGCACATCAATACCCACGCATCCACATGAGCAAGATTGTTTTTTCTCAATTCACAGTTTAGAGAAGATAGAAAAGTTATTCAGTGTCCTAAATTGTTTAGTGGTATGTTTTACTTAAAGTTTAGTTTATTATTTTGAACTTAGCTAAAGATTATAACACTGAACTGTATCGAATAAATAAAAAACACTGAACTATACCTAGAGAGCAAGTGAATTTACATATGAAAGAACCTACAAAATTCGTTTTCAAAGAAATTTGCACCATTTTCAGATGGTACTAACAAATTAAGAATTTCAAACAAGTCAGGCGGGCACATGCACACACTCCACATATTGTAGCTCTATCTTGCTTATAATTTTAGTACACCTAACAGTAGAGTATGCTGTTTTGTGTTACATTTTCGTAATAAGAAGTCAAGGATGATTATCTTTTGAACATGCACACTGGAGGCATACCATCGTGGTAGATCATTAACTGTTCAGTAGAAGATTTCTCGATCAAGTATTCAGGACTGCCAATTCCCCAAGGGCATGTGAGGAGAAAAGATTGCTCATCTCTTATTGAAAGTTTTTCCTCAAAAAACTCTTATTGAAAGCTTCTCTCCCTAGGCATCGCTATAGCTCTCCCGAATGCCTAACTCTCTTCATGTTGGAGTTCCCTCCTATGCGAAATGGTGTGACCATTTCACGAAAGGATGTGAGTGGTTCACGAAGAGGGGGATGGCTAGTTCAATTATAAAGGTTTGCATGATTTTTCAAGGAGTGTTTTGGAGAGATGCGTACATTAATTGATAGCAACTCTTCAGGGACTATTTATATGGGATGGATTTCTCATATGAAGGAATAAGGGCATCACACAAGATTAGAAAGATAGGGAGAGAAAGGAAGAGAGAGTGTGAGACTAAACTTAATCTCTAGGTTTCTTCTTTGATATTTATCAAGTGTTTTTCTTGGGGTGTGAGAAGGTGTTCATTATAATTGACGATTATTATAGTGAATTCAGCAGGCTCAGACAGAGGACGTAGACCGGGATTTGGTCAAACCTCTATAATTATGAAGTGTTTGCGGTTGTGCATTATATTTCCTATTTTTTTCTTATTCCCGTCATCTTAGCGCGCTTGTTTTCTCTCTCTCTTTCCCAAGTAGTATCAGAGCCGAAGGTTTGCGGGAGTTGTCATGGCAGGGAGTTTTGCCTCACAATTCAAGGTGGAGCTGTTCGATAGGAAGGGGAGCTTTACTTTACGGCAACGGAGAGTAAAGGATATCCTAATTCAACAGGGCTTGGCGCGAGCATTGAAGGGAAATGATAGCAAGCCGGAGAAGATGACAAAGGAAGAATGGGAGGATTTGGAGTCGAAATACGTCTGCACCATTAGACTCTGTATTGCTGATAATATTATCAATAATGTTATTGATGAAAACTCGGCACCAGCGTTATGGGAGAAGCTTGAGAAACTCTATCTTGGAAAAAACTTAACAACGAAGTTGAATCTGAAGCGGGATCTATACAAGCTAAAGATGGAGGATGGTGCGAATCTCATGGAATACTTAAATGTGTTCAAAGGGTTGCTGGATCAACTTGGGCGAGTTGATGTCAAGGTTGAGGAAGAAGATCAGGCACTCTACTTCTTACCTCAATTCCTGATTCTTTTGAGCACATGGTTACCACGGTGTTGTATGGTAAGGATACTTTGCAGATGGGAGAGGTCGAGTCAGCTTTATTGTCTTACGAGAAGACAAGGAGGAAAGTTGAGGACAACTCAAGATCTGTACTTCTTGCTTATGGTCAGAATCGAAGAGGAAGGAATGCGGTCAAAGGATCTAGCTGTAACGATAGGTCTAAATCCAAGAATTACAGAAAGAGAGT
This sequence comes from Agave tequilana, assembly GCA_038442645.1. Taxonomy (NCBI): domain Eukaryota; kingdom Viridiplantae; phylum Streptophyta; class Magnoliopsida; order Asparagales; family Asparagaceae; genus Agave; species Agave tequilana. Next base: position 82,907 of record JAVJIF010015601.1, read on the forward strand.
GCAATTACTACAAGTGCAAGGAGTGGGGACACATAAAGCGGGACTGTCTGACTTGGGATAAGACGGATAGTAAGAGCTTGGAGTCTTCCACGACGATAGCAGAAAGTACTGAAGATCCTGGAGATATTCTCACTATTTTCAGGATGATTGGGTATTGGATTCGGGTGTAACAAATCATATTTGTTCTAAGAGGAAATTTTTTGAGATGTTTCAAGAATCAAAAGAAGGTACTTTCTCTTTGCCTGACGGGTCCAAGTGTGATGTCATGGGGTTGGGAACGGTGAAGGTCAAAATGTTTGATGGAGTGGTACACACATTGGGTGGTGTGGCGTATGTCCCAAAGTTAAGGAAGAATCTGATATCCGTGAGTCAGTTGGACTCCAAGGGCTGCAAGTACATTATTGCAGGGGGAGCCATGAAAATCACACGTGGTTGCATGGTCGTAATGAAGGGAGAAATGTGTGAAGGCTTGTGTATCATCTGCTGGTAATACGTTGGCAAAACCAAGATCTCGAAGGTGTTTGTGAAACAAAGTGTACAGGATATCAAGTACTTGAAGCAGGTGTCGTTTGCGGGCATTGCAAAAACACAGTCAGATTGTTTTCAAGGTTCAGGCGATAGTGGGAAAGAAAATCCTATTGGCGAAGAGGTCAAATCGGGGTCCCTTTTTGGGGTCAATTAAGTTAACTGGGCAAGACACAAATTAGCATTGGCGATTTCGGATCAAGGGGAGCTACCACGGTTGATTCGGATGATGTGTGACTGGTACAAGAAAGGAGCCAATGGTTTGTTTGCAGGAGTTTGCAAGCGGTATCTCAGGTGAGATGGACTTCAGAGATTGAGTGGTTTGCGAGTTTTCTTTTCGCATATGTCGAGAGGGGGAGTTTGTTAGAGTTTCCTCCTATGCAAAATGGTCTGAACAGTTCACGAAAAGATGTGAGTGATTCACGAAGAGGTGCTAAACTCAAGAGGCATGGCTAGTTCAATTATGAAGGGTTGCACGATTTTTCAAGCGGTATTTTGGAGAAATGTGTACATTAATTGATAGCAACTCTTGAGGAACTATTTATATGGGATGTATTTCTCATATGAAGGAATAAGGGGCATCACACAAGATTAGAAAGACAGGAAGAGAGAGTGTGAAATTGAATTTAATCTCTAGGTTTCTTCTTTGATATTTATCAAGTGTTTTTCGTGGGGTGTGAGAAGGTATTCATTGTAATTGACGATTATTATAGTGAATTTAGCAGGCTCGGACAGAGGACGTAAGTCGGTATTTGGTCGAACCTCTATAATTGTGGAGTGTTTGCGGTTGTGCATTATATTTCCTATTTTTTCTTATTCCCGTCATCTTGGTGCGCTTGTTTTCTCTCTCTTTCCCAACACTTCAATCCCACTTAGTAGATCCCCAGCCTAAGAAAGGGTGTTATAATCTGGTGAAATAACAGACAGTTTGCAAATCAAAGGAGAACAAGGATTAGGTATGTTTAACCATAGAGTGATGAACCAATCTATATGATGGTGAAGACTTATCCCAGTCGCCCGCTCAAAATCAATTTCCACTCCAAGAATAGAAGTTGCACTGGACTTTAGATGGGCCTTGGAAGGAAGAAGAATCAGTTTGTCTATCTGGATGAGCATTATCAAAGGGGGGTGAAAAAATTCCTCTCAAGGAACCACTTTCACTATAAGTAACGGGAAAATGAAAACAAGAAATAATCAAAGAAAAAATCGTATATTTTGGTAACAATGCATCATCTCTCTATTTAGTTTATACTGAGTAAGACTTAAAGCCCAAGTATCACAAATTTCTTTATTAAACAATTCGCATCCCAATATTTCTATCTTTGCTTAAATCTTAGTTATTTTAGTTAAGGGTCAGTTTACATGCATTTTCTCCAATCACGAAATTCACTTTTATAAAATTATGATGATTCATAACGCGAAAAAAAGTTTTGGCTCGATTAGAAAGTTAGATATCATGATATTTTGGTCAGAACATGACTTCATAAATCTGTGATTTTACTTGCCTAATAGATTTTCAAGGTTTAAATGTTAATCAAAACTGACTGAAGAGATGTTTTCTCTCGTGACTCGTATAGAAACTTTGTCCATCTAACTGTTGAGAGCCCCTCCTTATTCTTCCTTTCTCAACTCCCTCTCCTTCTTCCTCCTTTTTCTTCCACTCCTCCCTCCTCCTCCTGACCGATCCTCTCTCAACTCCCTCTCCTTCTTCCTCCTTTTTCTTTCTCTCCTCCCTCCTCCCTCCTCCTCCTAACCGTTCGGTCAGTTTTCAACTGATAGAGGCGGTATGCTAGTATATTCTTCCGAGATGAGAAATTTAAGACATTTCACAACTAAGCCTAAGCTTTCACAATGTTTTTACCCGAAATCAGCCATGTCCAACATGCCGAAATTTCAGAACACAGCTAGATATGACCAGAAGCGCCAAATCACAATAGATGACAGGAACTTATAATATATATGGTCTAATTAAGCATTAAACCCCAGTACAAGACATAACCCTGCCTTTTTCTCATTCTATCACGAGGGCGGCTCTATAAAGCCCTAGACAACGAGAGGACGAAGAATGATCTCTTCTTCTAAAAATTCAATCTCAACTCAATCTAAAAACAACTTTTTAACACAAAAATCAACGGTTTCAACCACAAATCCCACATGGGTTCTCTCATATCAACCCAAGATCCCACCCCAAATCCATAAACACCCTCCAAATCAAAAAATTCAACAAAACCCATCTCCACTAAAACCGAATTTTGCTAAAAGAAAAGCCAACCTAGAAACCAGAATGTAGATTAACATGGATAAATGCAATTACAAACTGGGTGAGAGAGGCATACCTCAAAAGGTTATTTCTTTCTTCTCTTGATGTAGTACTGAGCAAAGGACGAAGAAGAAAGGTACATCAATACAACTCCACTGCCTTCACCTCCAGGGCTTTATCAGGAAACACTGCATTTTTTAAAGGAAATTAAATAATAAAGAGTGTATAAATAAATTATTATTATTCCCCAAATACGCAAAGATTTGATTCGGAAAATTGCTTACCTTTTATCACAAAAAATTCTCTCTCAAATTTTCAATCAAAATTTAAATTCCAATTTCAATTGAAGGAGGAAAAGATAATAACTTTGGTTTTTTTTTTTTGGTGGTTGGCTTTTGTTTTTGACTCTGTTGGGTTTTATTCGTGGTGTTGATGTTTTTCGGAGGGTGAAAATAAAAAAAAAAAAAAACCAGCGAGCGGCGTGGGACCCACTCGCCGTGGCTGTCGTTGAACTTAAGCTCTGAAGTGCAGTTCCCGAAAAGACCGCGGGCGGGCCATGCTCTGTCGTTTCCTCCCGCCATTAGGATTTGGGTTCGCTAAATTTTTAATTAATTTTTTAATCACTTTTCAAGCAAATTCCGTGTTTCGGGTAAAATACCCCGTTAACTCTGTGTGACGTGATTTGTGAAAAATCAGGGGGCATGCTGAAAGAAAAACTAACCAAATATTTTATTAGACTTTCACTTAGGACCTGTTTGGTTGCAAGGAAGTGAGCGGAAGTAAGGAAATAAGGAAGTATAAGTGCTCGCTTTTTTATCTATCCAAACACTAGAAAAGGAAAATAAGAAAACCTCTTTTCCTTTTATCTTTTCTCTTTTGCACAACTATTTCCTCACTTCTAGAGTGTTACAGTTAATTTTGTAGTCATGTAAATCTCATTTGTAATAAATTGTAGCACAAAACAGTTAATTTTTTGACCATGTAAATCTCACTTGCATTCTAATTACAGTTTATTTTTTATTTTTCTTAATTAATTTTATTTTAATATATTTTACGGTCAACTTTTCCACTTCCACTTTCACATTACCATCCAAACACCAGAAAAGACAATATTTTCCAAATCACACTTCTCAACAACATCCAAACACTAGAAAACTTACTAACCAATTCCCAAGTTCCAAAGGGAATTATTACTACTTCCTCAATTCCTCACTTCCTCACTTCCACCCTTAACCAAACAGGCCCTAAGGTAACGGATACGCCACCTCTAGGAACGAGGAAGGCACCCTATAGATCAGGGCACCCTTAAATTTAATTTAGGCACCACCAAAACATTCAAAAAAAACTCCAAAATACCTTCTTATTCTCCTCCTCCTCCTCCTCTCCCTCTCATGACGGCGGACCCCACGCCCCCGGCCTTTCTTTTGCTGGTGAAACCCCTCCTTCCCCCTCCCCCTCCTCTCCCCCTCCCCAGCCTCCCCCCGACCGCCCAGGCCTCCTCGGACTCCCTTGAGGGATCTGTTCGGCTGGAGTGGCCGAACAAATGGAGGGTGGGGGGGGGGGGGGGGGGATGGGGGGTGGAGGGGGAGCACCGGAGGGGGGGAGGTCAGGGGGAGGGGGAGGGGGAGCACCGGAGAGGGAGGTGGCCGGCGAGGGGGGCGCCCGAGGAATACGACGGAGGAGCAGGAGGAAGGAAGGAGGAAGAAGATACGTATTTTGAACATTTTATTAAGGATAAATTTGTTAAAAGAAAAAAAGAAATAGTGGTGCACTTGTAAATATTTGTTGGGTGCCTTTCTCATTCTTGGGGTGGCGAGATCCGTACACCTCCACTTACATTTGCCGACATTAAAGGGAAAATGATGACGGGTGTAGATCCACTGATGAAAATAGCTACATTAATATGATATGGTGGAATGAAATGTTGGTTCTCAGTGAACACTTAATGTGAACATAATTCAATGTTTAGTTTTAGCACTCTCAATAAAAAATTTAGAAGACACAGAAAAAACAAATATTCTCTAGTTTCCCGTGATTTCACACACTTTTCTACCTTCATATTCTATATATTGATATCACATTAGATCTACGTGAAATTTGTTTTTAAGTCCCTTCAATTACTTCCAGTTTTATCATTCAAGCAAAATAAATATGTGAAGAACTAGGGGTGGCAATTGGGTCGGGTCGGGTCGACCCGACCCAATTACTGCTCGACCCATATAATAATCGGGTCAGGTCGACCCGACCCGTTTATTATATGGGTCAAAAATTCAGACCCAGACCCCACCCAGACTTAATCGGGTCGACCCGACCCGACCCATTTGACCCAATTATTAAGCCTTAAATACAATTTCTTTACACTATTTTACTAAATTGTTTGGTGATATGGTTGGTCATCACACTAAACTCATACACTAGAGGTTACATGTTCAAAATTAGACTCATGCATATTTTTTGACAATTTAATTTAGGTCAAGGGGAGGAGGCAGTGGCGGCGGTGGAGGAGATCGAAGGAGAGGAGGCCGAGGAGGAGAGAGAATAATTGGGTCTGGCGGGTCAAGCGGGTCTGGCGGGTTCGGGTCGACCCGACCCATTTAATAATCGGGTCAGATGGGTCGACCCGATTACGACCCAAACCCAATTAGCCCAAACCCATACCCGCTAACTCAGGGTCGGGTCGGGTCGGGTCTGGCGGGTCGCGACCTGTCTGCCACCCCTATGAAGAACCTTGTTCAGTTACAAATAAAGAAAATACAAAGAAAATTGAGTTGCGAATTGTAAAAAAAATTTAATGTTACTTTTTGTGTAATTCCCCCCTTAATTTAAGTTAATTACACTCCTAATGAGATCTTGACTGTCTCAACAGTGAAAGGAAATGGCCTATTAAATTGTTGCATAGTTGCAACCACCTGATGGAACAAAGCTTGACGCAGTCTCAAAAGCAAACATGTTTCTTGACAATGAAGAGATTCTTAGCTAAAAGAGGTTAATCTTGTGCTAAAATTGTGTTATTAAATTTGTGATTTTAAGTTGGTGAATCTTTTTCACAATATTAAAGAACAGGTACATGTCAATTTCTTGCTACTTTCTAACAACTTGAGAATTAAATCACCCACAGGTCCCCATGAATTAAGATAATGCACAGATCCAGCAAAAGATGAGGTGCGTCTCTTTCATTAAATTAAATTGTAATATTTGTGGGCCTATTTTATTAAAGTGGGGTGAAAGATTGAGGGATCTTGGTTTCTTGAAGGTCTGATACCTTGTTGAAGAGAGAAGGGAAAATAAACATCTTTGTTGCAAAGAGAAATGCTTGGCCTAAAGTCTCAAAGTTTATGCAAACAAGTACGTTAGCCTACAAATTAGGCCTTTACTAAAGTATGAAGAACACTCTTTTTTTCTTTTTCTTTTTTTACCCCTTTTTTTTTTGTCTTCCTTTTTTAAGACCATCATTGGTGTTAAATATGGAACCAACGTAACTCAATCACATTCATTAATTTAGTCCAGATATCAGTTGTAATAGAAAGAAAGTTTAATGTAATATTTTATTTTCATTTATTTTTCTCGAGAAACAGCTTGTTTGGAGGATAATTATACTTGTTTCTCGACAAAGCAAGAAAGAATGTGCAACTATTATTTCCAAGTCCCTTTTGCATGAGGAGTTGTTTGTTTCACTGTAACTGGATCAACAATTAATTGTATTTACAACAAAATTAGTGTTTGGCTATCAAAATTGTGACAATTACTGGTAATTAGTCAAGCAATTACTGCTAATTAAACGGTTGAGACGACTTAGAGTTATCGTAGCTCAAGTTGCAGCTGTTTTGATACATGCGACACTATTTGGAAAATTATTTTTCACCACCATGTTCCGATAAAATAATTAATTCTCATACAGTCACCCTAATTGGCGGGAATTTCTTTTTTATTTTTTCTGTTTTTTTTCCTTTTCTTTTTCACTAACCTTTCTCTGAAAATAGTAATCATCCACGCAAGTGATCCAGTTCTCTTCTCTGTTCAAATCATCAATCCATAGAGCATGGAAAGCATTTTGTGTGTTCTAAAGATAAATGATTGGCTCAACTTTGTGTTCTTCCATATGCTAATGATTGGTAAGTCTTAACCACCAAGTAGACAACAGTATCATATAAAGTCCACAATAAAACAAATGTATGCCTTTAAATAAAGAAGAGCCTTTGTTCCATGATGCTGAAATCACCTTGGGGGGGGGGGGGGGGGGGGGGGGGGGGGGTAGCAAATGACAAATATGACAAATAATACTGGATTAAAAACTAGCTAACACAATATGTTAAGAAATAAACAAGTATTAGCGCAAGCAAGTAAAGAGAGTTAAGTAGAGAGAAAATTTCAAATGCAAACACCAAGATATGTTTCGAGATTCGAACCACTTGTTCTACATATCCGCCATCACCGCAATGAAGGATTTCCACTAGACTTGACTCTCTTACAAGAAACGTCCGATCTGTAGGGAGAGAGGAGATAGAGGAGATGGAAGAAGGTAGCACAGAGACCGAAAGACAAAGGAGCAAGACGGGGCATTGAAGCAGGCCATATTAGCTCCCGGTCGACCGCACGGTCGACCGGTGGAGAATGCCGGTCGACCGCCCAGTCGACTGGTGTGCACGACGTGCACAAGGTTATCCCGATCGACCGTGACATGGAGCGGTCGACTGATTGAAAGCAGGCTGCTCTCGGTTTGGGTCCAGTCGACCGCCTGGTCGACCGTTGACATGGGTTGGTCGACCGGCCGGTCGACTGACAGACGCGTTTTGGCTTTCCTTTCTGGATTCGGATTCCTTTTCTGGTTGGGATCGAACTCAATCGGGTTTTCCTTAAACTCAGGGACTCTGTGGCTATAAATAAGGGCTAGAGCCCTCATGTATTGTATCCCTGAAAATCTCTCTGAAAATCTCCCCTGGAAATTCCTTGAAGGAGGAATAAGTGTAATTGATTATTGAATCAATAAAATCTCTCTCTCCCTTACCCCGAGGACGTAGGCATGTTGCCGAACCTTATTAAATACTGTGTTGATTGCTTTTCTCTATTGTTCTCTGTTCTTATTGTGTTGGGTACATCTCGGGCTGCATCAGTCTCCGTTTGGTGGATTCCTCAGAAAGGTTGTTGAGAAGGACGCACACGCACAACAAGTGGTATCAGAGCCAGGTTCGTATCGTGTGTTGATTCCGAAGGCATCAGTTGTTGTTTGGTGGAGATCGTGTGTCGATCTTGGAGCAGCGGAAGGACTGTTTGTGAGATCGTTTGTCGATCTCAAAACAGTGTGTGGATTGTTCGAGGAATCAATTTGGAGGAGTAGATTGCTTCGGAAACTCTTCGAGGGTTTCGCGTGGAGGTAAAGATTCTATCTTATCTAGTTTGTTTTATCTAACTCCATTTGTTTTCCGCATTGCTCTGAGGAATCAGTTGAGAAGATGACTAGAGAAGGTACATCGTTGGGAAAATCTGTGAATCCACATCCTTCAGGATTGATGTGGTGAAGTTCGACGGCAAGAACAACTTCGGTATGTGGAGGTGTGAGGTGATGGATGCGCTGACGACATCAAACCTCGAAGACACTCTACGGTTGGAGAAGAAGCGCGCATCAATGACAGAAGAAGATTGGGACAAGATGAACCGTACGGTGTGTGTCTTGATTAGGTATTGTCTGACACAAGACATCAAGTATCATGTGTTGCATGAGACATCTGCGAGGCAGCTGTGGGAGATCCTGGAGAAGAAGTATCTGACGAAAAGCGTCGAATCGCAGTTGCAGTTGAAGAGTAAGCTTTATAGTTTTCAGATGCAAAGAGGATGCTCCATCAATGAACACTTGAATCGCTACACGAGGCTTCTTACAGATCTAGTTAATTTGGATGTGGAGACAATGAAGAGGATAAGGCGGTAATCCTATTGAATTCTCTTCCTAGAGAAGAGTATGAGACCTTTACTCTTACATTGATCAATGAAACAAAATCCCTTAACTACAGTGAGGTGTCTGCTGCTATTGTAAGTTATGAAGTAAGGAGACAGGAAAGATTGTCTTCTTCGGGGAACGCAACAGCAGAGGCATTGGCGGTAAGAGGCAGGAGTTCCAATAGGAAGGGAAAGATGAGCAGGGAAGATCGAAGTCCAGATCAGGTTTCAGAGATCTGAAGAGGAATCAGTGCGCCTTGTGCAAGGAACTAGGGCACTAGAAAGTTGATTGCCCGAAGGCCAAAGATAAGAAGATGGAGTCAAACACCGAGGCGAATCTCGCACAAGCGGATGGATCGGATGAAGACTCATCGGTATTCTCTCTCTCTCTGTTACTACTTCTACTGTTGATTACTCAGATAATGCTAAGTAGATCTTAGATACCGGAGCCACCTATCATGTGTGTTGGCCGAAGGCCCATCACTCTAGTTTTGATGATGATCAACTCATGTAGTTATAGTACTAATGATATTGTGTTTAATTAGTGACAGATTTATGTTCAAGATCTTAGTAGGTGCATAGCTTCAACAAAGGATTTGAAGTCAAGTTTTGGAGCTAGCACGGTGTTTGGACCAAGTAAGAAGGCTTCAAGTAAAGACTTCAAGAAGATGAAGACTTGTGTCTAGGTTTGTTTAGAAGATTTTATTTTAGTTAAAATGTAAAGGATAGAGTAGTTGGTGGATTGCTCAAGTACTTATACACACACACTCTTGATAGTTTTTATTTTTACAAAAGATTTTCTAGTTTAGAAAATACATGTTTGGATTTTGGTTTTCAAGTTTACATATCTTTTAACCAAAACCATGTTTAGAGCTTAATGTCAAAAACATAGATATTTCACCATGTTTGTGTAGTGATCATATCCATACACCCTATGCTTTCAAAGTGTTAAATATCTTGTTTTTGTATTTGGAGAAGTTTTGGAAAAGATAAGTTTTAGAAAAACAAGTTTGGAAAAATACTGTTTTCATTTGAGCCAATTTTCCATATTACAAAAATAGTCCAAATCATTTATAACATGCCTTGATTTTGTGCAAGCATGTTTGTTATCAAAGTATATTGGTAAAAACTATTTTTGTAGATTTTTCTATATTTTATGGGATTTTATTTCATTCAAAAAGACTTAGTTTTAAATCCCTTAGTTTTCTGATCTGGCTTCAGCCGGTCGACCGGCGGTCGACCGACGTGCACAGACGTGTACGCCAGTTCTAGCAGGAGGGCCGGCCGACCGACCCGGTCGACCGTCCAGAGAGCTCTGCTCTCTGGAAAGGCCCGGCCCGACCGAGCGGTCGACCGGACAGAGAGACTTGCTCTCTGTATCCTGGCTCGGTCGACCGATGGCTCAACGGTCTGAAATATGACCGTTGGCCGGTCAACCGGGCGTCGACCGACAGGCTTGACAGACCCCAATGACTAGTTTTTCTAGCCCTATAAATTTGGGGTTTGGGCATTATTTTTCTCCAAGATTTTCAAGTGGGTTTCACCAGTTTTTCCTGAACTATTTAGAGGTTTTCCTCCACTTGATTAAGAGAAAATATTTCCAATTAAAAGAGAGTTTTATCAAGAGTGTAAAAAGAGATTTTCTTGAGTTTTCCTCCACCATTCTCATCCTTGTTTTTCTCACAAACACTTGAGCAACCATTGAGCTATTCATTCTATAGGAGTGTTTTTGTGAGAGGATTTTAGGTGATCAAGAGTTGTGATCACCAAAGTTCATCTTTGTTCTTTGAGGAGGTGGACGTGGTGTTCGCATTGTTTTGGGTCCTAGTGGGGACTCGGTGTTTTCGAGTTCGGGTGCGAACTCTTTGTTTGAGGTGCGGCCTCGGCGAGCCGGTGGGCTTGCGGTGTGTACGGACTAGGGAGTCCGAGAGTTGTAGGTGTTGCGGTACCGAGTGATCCGGTGGGATCGATTATAGTGGAATCCTTCGTGTGTCGAAGGCGGAGATGTAGAGCAAGTGTGTTTGAACCTCGAAACAAATCCCTTGTGTTTGTGATTTCTCACTCTCTCTCTCTTTCTCTTGTTTATATCTTGCATTCTATTACTTGTCTTATCTTTACATGCTTGATATATTGTGTGCTTAATTGATATACATGCTTGGTTGTTGCTAACACTTGTATTTAACCAGAGAGCCAATGCGGCACCTCAACCCTTATCTAGGGAAATCTAGAGGAGTTTGTCCAGAGCCCTTCACGGGAAATTCGGCAACACTCTTGTGTTTATACGTGGTGTTTAGTGTAAGAGTTTAGATTAGGTCATAATAGTTTTTACTTCCGCATTATTTGACATTAAGTGACCATTAGATTAGCCATCACCTATTCACCCCCCTCTAGGTGACTCTTCAATTGGTATCAGAGCCAAGTGCTCTGATTTTGGGTCTTACAACCTAGAGTTAATGATCCTCATTTTTAGGCTAATCACTATATTTGTACACACACCATAGACTTCATGTCACCCACCCACTTTTGACATTCTTAACATCCAAATTTGGAAGGTTAAGATGTCTTTGTACCACAAGGCCCTAGGCATTCATGTTTATCTTGCTACCACTAATGATTCATATATTAACAATAGCAAGTATATTGAGGCTAACTCAAAAGCCCTAATGCTTTAAAGTCTACCCTAAATGATGATTATTTATCTAGAGTTGCTAATCTTGATTCGACTTTTGTAGTTTGGAACACCTCCTCTCCCTTGGCGAAAATGATCAATACTATGCGGGAGTGACTCGGATATTGGAAGCGACATCTCCAACAAGTGCTATATGGTCCAAGGGGATAACCCCTTGAGGTAACTACCGAATCTGAGGTAGCTGAAAATGATATGTCATATGATGAGCTCACATATTTTTGTCAACAATTACTTGAGAAATATAACATGATTAAAAAGGAAAATAAAAATTGAAAAAGAACTTTGTTTGCATGCAAAAAGAAATGATTCTTTTAAAAATAACATTGCATGCTTAGAAAAGTAAATAAAGATTTGAAAAATGAAAATATTCCTTGTTTTCCAATTGAGTGATCTTTGTGAAGGAAACACAAATTTAAAAAATAAAATCATCTTGTGGAAAAACAAAAGAAATTGTTTTAAATGAAAACACTTCTTTGAAAAGAAAATTTTGTGAAAAAGAAAAATAAAAGGGTTCTAAGAAAAAGAAAAATGATTCTTATTCTCACCTTTTATTACATGCCACCATTGAAGATAGTGAGATTAATCTTTTGAAAATTAAAATTATAGTTTGAGCTCTACTTTGAGCACATGTGCATTTAACCACACTAGATTGGAGTCTATGTTTTCAAAGAAACAAACTCCACACATTCATGCACATCATCATCATGCATATGCTTATGTTACACGTCACGATCATACACACACACATAAGCATCCTAAGGTGTACAAGTGTACACATTGTGGCCGCAAAGGCCATTTAGCAAAGTTTTGTTTGATAAGATGCATCATTTAAATTTTGCTAATAAAAATGTTTGGGTGCCTTACAAAGCTAACCCCCAGGACCCAAAGAAAATGGGTACCAAAGTCCCCACCTTTTGTATTTGATGTAGTGAGGGCTCTCACACGACGTGAGAGAAATGGTTACTTGATGGTGGATGCACTTGGACTTGATGGACACATATATGGATGCATCACTATCAAGGAGGTTTGGTGGGTCAACCACCATGTTTGGAGATTTGGAACATAGTTCCTTATGGTAACTATTCTAAACTCCTAGTTTATTTACATGCTTATTCATTTGTAATATCATATATTGCATGTTCATGTTTTATTTATTTTATGTGCTTCATGTGGTAAATACTAGTTTAAATGTAGTTTTTATCAAAACTTGTATTTATACATGTAGAAATAGTGAGAACAAATTGATTCATATATGTTTGCACTTCATGCTCATTTGTACCCACTATATGCACATATATAGGGTAGTTTTGATGATTCTTTCATTTTACTTATTTTGCCTATTTTCATGTTTTACTTCATGTATATGCAATATTTATTCAAATCTAATCAATATACATGTATAACCGTGAGTCTCTTGCCTTCATGCAAATACCTTTAATAGACTCTTTTATGTTTGGGATATGTATGCATATTGTTAGATTTAGATAAATCATACATATACCTAGAAGTTTGTTTTTGTTTTAAATGAAAAATGAATTTACATTTTATTTTTGAGCTTATTGACTATTTTCATGAAAATGCTATTTACATAATCTTTGAACACTCACACTTTATTTGTTTGTCATGACTTTGGTTCATGAACATATTTTTGAGCTTTATAGATCGAGTGTCAATTCTTGTGTATTGGTATGATTCATGAAAACATATGACTTGATTTCATGTTTTTGAAGGATCTTTAACTAGTTTTTCAAAAAATTAATTTAACTAGTTATTTATTCTTCAATGTTTTATGAGTTATACACATGATCCTATTATTGTTTCAATCGGTATCATTGAATCGTTTCAATTGGTATCAATTTGACTCTATTTTTGTATATACTCATATTTTGTTTTCTTATATATGTATGTATCAATTTTAATTGGTATACTCATTTTTCATACATATATATGATTTGTTTTATGCTTAAGTTAAAATTGACTTACATGTTTAAAAGCACAAACTTTGTTTATGCTAAGCTTACTTCAAAATTTTTTAAGCTTATGCATTATGTTTTAGAATTGGTATCAAAATTAAAAATCATGTTTATTTGATATCTCAAAATTTGTTTTAATAATGAAAATTTAAAAAATGTTTTGATTGTATTGCCTATATGCAAGGAGAGCTTAACATCTCTTCTACATATAGATTCATGTTGAGTGTATTGTATATTGAGGAGCTTGACAATCTTCTTTATGTGGTACACGTGTATAGGGGGAGCTTCATATCTCCTCTTATGCATTACATATTATACGTTATGTGAATTAGGGCTTGTCATCCCTCTTTCATATAATGTATATGTGTAGGAAGTTACTTAACCGTCTTCCTCTTCATGAATGTATATCGCATATAACCTTTTATTGATTTGTTTGGTTTCCCCTTCTTTGGTTCTTTGTTTATGACAAAAAGGGGGAGAAAATTTGTTGATTGTGTTTTTACCCCTTTGTTGATGATTGACAAAAGGGGGAGAAAGATTTTGGACTTATATGCATGTTTTGTGAAAAAAAAAGATTGTTTATGCATATATGTTTGTTTTGCAAATAGGAGAAAAAGAATTTGATTTGTTTTATACTAGTTAGCATGTTTATCTCCTAGATTTGCATACATGTTTATGAGCTTTATTGCATATCTATTTATTAATGTGTTATGCATGAGTTAAGGGGAGCTTCTTTGAAGCTTTACTTAATCCATGCATATATACTTCATGAGTTTTGTCATCATCAAAAAGGGGAGATTGTTAGCCCGAAGGCCCATCACTCTAGTTTTGATGATGATCAACTCATGTAGTTATAGTACTAATGATCTTGTGTTTAATTATGACAGATTTTATGTTCAAGATCTTAGTAGGTGCATAGCTTCAACAAAGGATTGAAGCCAAGTTTTGGAGCTAGCACGGTGTTTGGACCAAGTCAAGAAGGCTTCAAGTAAAGACTTCAAGAAGATGAAGACTTGTGTCTAGGTTTGTTTTAGAAGATTTTGTTTTAGTTAAAATGTAAAGGATAGAGTAGTTGGTGGATTGCTCAAGTACTTATACACACACACTCTTGATAGTTTTGTTTTTACAAAAGATTTTCTAGTTTAGAAAATACATGTTTGGATTTTGGTTTTCAAGTTTACATATCTTTTAACCAAAACCATGTTTAGAGCTTAATGTCAAAAACATAGATATTTCACCATGTTTGTGTAGTGGATCATATCCATACACCCTATGCTTTCAAAGTTGTTTAAATATCTTATTTTTGTATTTGGAGAAGTTTTGGAAAATAAGTTTTAGAAAAACAAGTTTGGAAAATACTGTTTTCATTTGAGCCAATTTTTCATATTACAAAAATAGTCTAAATCATTTATAACATGCCTGATTTTGTGCAAGCATGTTTGTTTATCAAAGTATATTGGTAAAACTATTTTTGTAGATTTTTCTATATTTTGGGGATTTTATTTCATTCAAAAAGACTTAGTTTTAATCCCTTAGTTTTCTGATCTGGCTTCAGCCGGTCGACCGGGCGGTCGACCGACGTGCACAGACGTGCACGCCAGTTCTGGCAGGAGGGCCGGCCGACCGACCCGGTCGACCGTCCAGGGAGCTCTGCTCTCTGGAAAGGCCCCGGCCGACCGATGGTCGACCGACAGAGAGACTTGCTCTCTGTATCCTGGCTCAGTCGACCGACCGGTCGACCGATGGCTCAAACGGCTTGAAATATGACCGTTGGCCGGTCGACCGGGCTGTCGACCGACAGGCCTGACAGACCCCAATGACTAGTTTTTCTAGCCCTATAAATTTGGGGGTTTGGGCATTGTTTCTCTCCAAGATTTCAAGTGGGTTTTCACCAGTTTTTCCTGAACTATTTAGAGGTTTTCCTCCACTTGATTAAGAGCAAATATTTCCAATTAAAAGGAGAGTTTTATCAAGAGTGTAAAAAGAGATTTTCTTGAGTTTTCCTCCACCATTCTCATCCTTGTTTTTCTCACAAACACTTGAGCAACCCATTGAGCTATTCATTCTATAGTAGTGTTTTTGTGAGAGGATTTTAGGTGATCAAGAGTTGTGATCACCAAAGTTCATCTTTGTTCTTTGAGGAGGCGGACGTGTGTGTTCGTATTGTTTCGGGTCCTAGTGGGGACTCGGTGTTTTCGTGTTCGGGTGCGAACTCTTTGTTTGAGGTGCGGCCTCGGCGAGCCGTGGGCTTGCGGTGTGTACGGACTAGGGAGTCCGAGAGTTGTAGGTGTTGCGGCACCGAGTGATCAGGTGGGATCGATTATAGTGGAATCCTTCGTGTGTCGAAGGCGGGGATATAGAGCAAGTGTGCTCGAACCTCGAAACAAATCCCTTGTGTTTGCGATTGCTCACTCTCTCTCTTTGTCTCTTGTTTATATCTTGCATGCTATTACTTGTCTTATCTTTACATGTTTGATATATTGTGTGCTTAATTGATATACATGCTTGGGTTGTTTGCTAACACTTGTATTTAACCAAGAGAGCCAACGTGGCACCTCAACCCTTATCTAGGGAAATCTAGAGGAGTTTGTCCAGAGCTCTTCACCGGGAATTCGGCAACACTCTTGTGTTATACGTGGTGTTTAGTGTAAGAGTTTAGATTAGGTCATAATAGTTTTTACTTCCGCATTATTTGACATTAAGTGACCATTAGATTAGCCATCACCTATTCACCCCCCTCTAGGTGACTCTTCATTGGTATCAGAGCCAAGTGCTCTGGTCTTCCGCATTACAAGAGGTTTTCCTCCACTTGATTAAGAGCAAATATTTCCAATAAAAAGAGTTTATCAAGAGTGTAAAAGAGATTTTCTTGAGTTTTCTTCCACCATTCTCATCCTTGTTTTTCTCACAAACACTTGAGTAACCCATTGAGCTATTCATTCTATAGGAGTGTTTTTGTGAGAGGATTTTAGGTGATCAAGAGTTGTGATCACCAAAGTTCATCTTTGTTCTTTGAGGAGGCGGACGTGTGTGTTCGCATTGTTTCGGGTCCTAGTGGGGACTCGGTGTTTTCGAGTTCGGGTGCGAACTCTTTGTTTGAGGTGCGGCCTCGGCGAGCCGGTGGGCTTGCGGTGTGTACAGACTAGGGAGTCCGAGAGTTGTAGGTGTTGCGGCACCGAGTGATCCGGTGGGATCGATTATAGCGGAAATCCTTCGTGTGTCGAAGGCGGGGATGTAGAGCAAGTGTGCTCGAACCTCGAAACAAATCCCTTGTGTTTGCGATTGCTCACTCTCTCTCTCTCTTTGTCTTTTGTTTATATCTTGCATGCTATTACTTGTCTTATCTTTACATGCTTGATATATTGTGTGCTTAATTGATATACATGCTTGGGTTGTTTGCTAACACTTGTATTTAACCAAGTGAGCCAACGCGGCACCTCAACCCTTATCTAGGAGAATCTAGAGGAGTTTGTCCAGAGCCCTTCATGGGGAATTCGGCAACACTCTTGTGTTATACGTGGTGTTTAGTGTAAGAGTTTAGATTAGGTCATAATAGTTTTTACTTCCGCATTATTTGGCATTAAGTGACCATTAGATTAGCCATCACCTATTCACCCCCCCTCTAGGTGACTCTTTAATGTGTGCCCGAATAGGGCCTGGTTTTCTAGTTTTGAGAAGCTAGATGAATGTTACACGATCATGGGTGATGATCATCCATGTAATATAGAAGGGATGGGTATAGTCCGTATCAAGATGGAAGATGTGATAGTACTAGATTGAAGGAGGTGAGTGTTGACACTTTAAAAAAGACAAGATTCTTACTGCCTAAACAATGTCTAAACTTGTTGACATTTGCAAAAGACAAGTGACAGACGAGCTGACGACCAGTCCTAAACCCATCTCCGAGGACAAATTAGCAACTTGGACTCTACTGATCCAGTGAAGCAGAACAGTAAGCCCAGATTGTCTTTGAACAGACCTCAGCAGGTCTAAGATGCTAGGTTAGCTCAACACTTAGCATGACATGATCCCAAAGGGATAGCCTCGCCTGAGAGGCTAAGATTGTCCAACTTCGCCTTGGGGCCGTTCAAAAGTTCCATCAGGGAGCTAACTTATAGCTTCACCTGAAGTACTCAGTTAACTCCGCAGAGGGTTAGCTTCGCTCAAATCCACACGCAACCTCGCAGAAGGATGTTCGGTAGCTTCGCCACATATATTATCTAGCTCCACTGAAGAGCTTTCTTCAGACTTCGCCAGATGCTTCTTCCAGCTCGCTGTGAGCTCAACGCGGCAGCTCCGCTGCGGGTCTTTGCTGGTCAACCTTTGACCAATTAAATCTCCAGATGAGATCAAATCAATTCAGGATCAAGATCAAAATCTAATCAAGATCCAATCTGAGATCAAATTTGGCAGTTGCTTGCCATAATCTCTTGACTCTCCTAAAACAAGTAAGAGGATCAGGGAGATCTTCCAATTATATGGAAAGAATCAAAACAGATCAGGAGATCGACGCTATCTGCTATTCATAGCTTCGCAGAAGTTAAGCCTAGCCTCGCAGCAAGGCTACTTTTCAGATTTAAACAGATTGACTCAATCTATTTCCAAATTTTCAAGGGACAATTATACCCCTGCTCTCCCTATAAATAGCCCACCAGGGGCACAGGAGGGAGGACCGCCACGTAGAGCGCATAAACACACGCACAAAGAGAAGAGGTGGCTAAACAGAGATCTATTCTCTTGCTTCCAAGAATTTAGAGAATTTAGAGAACTACTTCTCTAATCAGAGTGCTGATACCCTAATACCTTCCTTCCTCTCAAGGAATCTCCGGAACCAGGCGAGAAGGAATTCCTAAGTGGAGGCAGTTTGAAGAAGTAACAAGAGGGTTCTACCAACCTTCTATTCTCTGATTCCCCGAACCAGGCGAGAAGGGAATCTCATCGCTCGCATCGTCAAAGGGACAAAGTGGTCGCGCGCTGACAGACTCCTATCGGCACACTTCTCCAGAATCTCTGAGGAGATCTACTTGTAATCTTTTATGTTACTTGTAATTTAGCTCCTCGACACTTTTTTTTTGTAAGTTTCCCCTTTTGCAAAATCAATAGAAAACAAGATGGTGACTCTGCTGGGGATTGATTTCTCCACTGTTGAGAATCAGTGTCGCATGCGACGAACAGACCTTCGGGTCTATCTCTGAATTCGAGAAAGCCGGTGTGGCCAGAGCCCCAATGGCTAAATCTTCGAAGCAAGTCTCTGCGGAGACAGATGAGGCTCTTTGCGAGCCTACCGCGGTCCTCTGGCGCAACAAGGAAGCAGGCCCGCAGTGCAAGCCTATCACTTTCGAGAACCTGGTCGTTCACTTTGACCAAGGAAATTTGAAGAAGTCCTCTCTGGGGGTGGTCTAATGCTCCATGCATGGAAGCATAGAAAGGTCTCCATGACCAAGATTTCAAAACAGAAACCGGAAGAAGAATCCTGCCAACACCCCTCAGCCTCGCGTGTGGCTAGTCAGGTTCCCTGCGAACCTAGGTCTCCTTTGTCAAAGCAGATGTGGAGACCTAAGCAGAAGGCTCTGTATGAAGCTGCGATTGTAGCTGCGCCACAATCTCATCTCTCTCACGAAGGAAAAGGCAAGATGCATGCCTACTCCAATGAGACTGTCAACCGCGAAGTCACGGCGACCATGCCTTCGCCTAATCCAGGAGCAGTTACTCCTTGCGCCAGCCTCGTTCCCATGAGCGAAGCTACTGTACCACAGGGTACGCATGATGTTCATAGCCACGAAGCTGGAACCAAAGCACCACAGCGTGCTTCGTTCCCCAGTTCTTCAAGTACTAAGCTCGCTCTTCGTAGCGGAGCTAAGAGATTGTCCCTAAGTGCTGATAGTATTGCTTATGCAGCTTCAGCGCCCAAGGGCACTTCCAAAGCTTTTAGCCGCAAATTTACAGCCAAAGCACTGTCTACGGCTAATTTTCTTCACAGCAACTCCCCGGATAAAGCACCTCAGCGTGCTTCCCTCCCAAGATTATCAATCGCTAAGCTCGCCCTTCGCAGCGGAGCTAAGGGATCATCCCTAAGTGTTGACAGCGGTGCTTATGCAGCTTCAGCACCCAAGACATTCCCAAAGTTCTTAGCCGCGAAGCTAAAGCTAAAGCATAATTTAGTGCTAATTACCTCTGCGGTGATGAAAGGAGCAGGGCATCGTCCTATGCGCAATCCGATAAAATCCTTCTTGGGGTTTTCGAGTGGCAAGTTCCTTGGGTTTTTGTTATATCAAAAGAAATTCATCTTGACCCAGATAAGGTCAAAGCCATTCAGAACATGCATCCACCGAGGAATCTCAAAGAGCTTAGAGGCTTGCAAGGCAGACTGGCTTATATCAGAAGATTCATCGCAAATCTCTCGGGCCACTGTCAACCGTTCACCCGACTCATGAAAAGGGTGCTTCCTTTGTATGGGATCAAGCTTGTCAGGAAGCTTATGAGGATATCAAGAGATATCTCACAAAACATTCAGTCTTAGTGACTCCCACATCAGGGAAACCATTCTTGCTTTATGTGAAGCTATGGACCATTCTCTTGTACCCTGCTTGCTCAAAAAGACGACAATGGTCACGAGCAGGCCATTTATTATCTGAGCAGGACTCTGATAGGGGCGGAATCTCGCTATAATCCTATCGAGAAGGAGTGCTTAGCTCTTGTCTTTGCCGTTCAGAAAACACGACATTACTTGGTTGGCCAAACCATACATGTCATCTCCAGAGTGAATCCTTTGCGTCTTCTCATGACGAAGCCAGGATCATTGAATTCAAGACTAGCTAAATGGGCGCTT